>JBBPTX010000252.1:0-41542 GCA_038094595.1 Pulveroboletus aff. annulatus
CACCGGAAGCTGGATAAGTGCGGTGAAAAGTCACCCAGCTAAGATGACAGCGCACTAACGGAGCCTTGTCAACAAGGTGGAAATCGCTCCTACGCACTTGGCCTAGGAGCAGTGTGTGCAACTTGTATAATCATCTGACGATGCAGATAAAATGATACAACGTTTGCTAGCCCGTTAAGGGGAGGATGCCAGTGTGCGAGACCTTCGAAGGTTTATCCGAATGACAAAAAATTGATGCGATGGTAGTCGTCGCTAGTACCTAGCAAACACTCACAAAGGTCGGAAAGAATGGCTAATACCACAACCTGGTCATGGTAGGAAACTCACCTGTTGCATGGGAAAACGCATAATCTGCTGATGAACTCGCAGTTGCAGTGCCATCACTTACAACCGAGTGTTCAAAAAACCTCGTCTGGTAGTGTTTCAGACATGTGCTCCTTTTGGAGATGAAAGTCGCTATGTGCTAGCACCACGAACCATGCCAGTGATGAGTACATTCCAGTACCCCTGTCAGAGCATCAAATCGGTAGGGGCTGTGGCAAGAATCAGTATGTCACTATTGTCCACAGCTTGAAGTAGAATATAATACTCGTTCCGTTGAAGGGGGTTTTAACTTTGGGATCTATCATGATGTAGTCCTCCGAGTCGCCGTCCGAGTCGCACAGGCACTTGACCTTGCGTGACAGACTGGCTACAAGACAGCGGGAATGCGTAATGTGTGAACTTTAGTACGAGTATACTGACTTACCAGCCAAAAAAAAATCCGGAGTCGATGTCCACTGGAGTTATAGCCAGCTACTACTAGCTCCACCATATTGTTACGTAATCGTCGCTGATGACCGCTTGCGAAGAGCGTGAGAAGTTAGAACCGCCTTGTGAGTTCGGCCGAGCTCCATGTTGGACACGATACGGCGGTATGCACAAGAACGGCGCGGGGGACTCGTCAAGACTGCCACATTTCTATATGGCTCCTACGCCGTCACTACGTATGTCAGCGAGAGACTGGATGAGATGAAGAACAAGATGCTCAGAAACAAGCATGCCAGAGACAAGTATGTGTTTTTGCACACTCGAACATCTGACCATTGACCATTATTCGTGGCAAACAGTCTCAGACGCCGCTTCCAATCAAACCACGATGATGTGTGCTTCACGATAATGGCCCTCATGCCAACTCTTGCATCCCAAATTCTTGAAGATATGGACGTTGAAGCTCTCACGAATGAGCTACAATCCCTCTCGCGCGCGTCTCGCCCACGTACGCTTTTTTCCACACAGAATCAACAGCTCTCGCAATCTGTGTCCGAACTGAGTTCGGTTTCCGACGTGAATTCGGATGCTGGCTCCGTCACCTTTTCCTCTTATTCGGGATCTATTATGGACGGTGATCGCGTCTCAACAACTTCTGGCAGCTGGATTGAACACATGTCTGCCTCTGAAGGCCCCGTTTCTCGACCAGACCTGCCTATGCAGCTTTCAGACTCTATTATATCTACAACCTCCTCTGCTGGCCAAAACGGACATAATATGAACGCATCGGTAGCTACGAGCTCACGAACGAGAGGTCAAGTATGGAATGAAGTCAAAATACTTGGTATGTTACCTCGACTGGCCATATGCGTCCGACTAAATCCCCTCCTTCCTCAAGCACTCACACGCACGTTAACCACGTTGTACTCCATCACCTTACTCTCACTTCTCACGGCGGTTCAGCTCAACATCCTCGGGCGCAGCCGCTATATAGATTCCGTCCGGGCTGCTGACCGCTCAGAGAGCGAACGTGAAGAACTGCTCAACTTCTCTCTGACTGGACTCCTTGCCAGAGAAGCAATGTCCAAAATTGTTGATGTAGAGGCCATCTGGCCCGCATGGATTCTTGGTAACACTGAAGATGATGAAGGGGAGGATGACAAGCTCGATACCATTTCTGAAGAAACGGAACTGCGCTTTCTTACACTTTCGTGGTGGGTATTGCATGTGGGTTGGAAAGATGTTGCCGCGAGGATAAGGGGCAGTGTAGAGAATGTGTTTGACAAGTAAGTGAATGATGATTTATCCCTTGTGGATTTTGCATTATAGGGTGTGCTCACTCACGTGATGTGTTCCATCTTGTCCTACCGTGCAGCCTTGTCACATACTGACGGTATTTGATTGCGTCCAGTGTCTCATTGAAAACCAAACTTTCCGCCTGTGAGCTATATACGCTGATTATGGACGTACGACGGCGTGTGGAAATGGATGGCACCGGAAACAAACTGAGCGCAAGGCAAGCGATTAAACGTGCTATCAGGAGTGACCTTCTCTGACCCATCATTCCTGTAGATTCTTGTCATCTCTTCTCCCCCCAACGCCAGAGACAACCGCCCATGTCCTCGCACAGGGCGGTGCTCTGAGGATACCTCGAGAGACTGAAATCCCGGACAACCTAGAACATTTCCGAGCGAAAAGCCCTCCACCATTCGGTGATTCAAACCGCTCTCCCGTGATGCCGGGTGCCATTGAGTTGCCTGTACATCATTTGGAGACCTCCAATGAGTTGGGTCGTGCAACAGCAATATCAGTCGAAAGCCCAAGACCTCACCATGCCTTCCCTACACCTCCATCTTCACATGCTTATGAATCAGACCTTGGCTCTCGGGCTTCCCAATCGCCAGTGAATTCACACGTACCCCCATTGCAACCTGCAGTGTCCGTTGGCGTGTCTGATTCGCTCGCCACGTCACGCAATGCTTTGGACATTGACCCACAGTTCACGATTTTACTTGCGGAGACTCGTCGCTACTTGTCGGGACCAGATTTTTCCCATGCCCTTGGCTGCGCGCTTGATCGCGCGACTGAGGTGTTGATGGATGGTCTTCGCGCACGGGTCTTTATCGATACCGCCAGTGCCGTGAATGCACCAAATGCAAGTGAGACCCAAGGACAACCGACAAGAGACCCCGATGTGGGTACGGGCTTGAAGAATGACGAAATTAAGATTCGGCTGGCAGGGTTACTTCCCGGGCTTGCGAGGTGGTGTCAACTGGCACTGAATGCCACCCCGAACGAGTTGGTTGATGTAAGGCGCATGTTAGTCTTGTCTTGCACCGGTCCGCTTACCTTTTCCTCCCAGAACGTCGTGGCTGTGAGAGAGGTGAACGCACTGGAGGCCATTATCATATCGGATTATCAGGACCGTTTTCCTCCTGTCTCGTGATCCTGGTATTGGAGTTGTAGTTGATGTGACGCTTGAAAATCAATGACCCCATTTTTTGTTCAAGGACGCGAGATTAACAGTGCGAATGGATTGAACGGGTCGGATAAACGCTCAAAATGATCACTGGCGCGCTAACCCGGAAAGCCCAGAAGTTTCGCGTTCTTTTGGAAGAGCCCTGAGTATTTCGTTCGCCGTCGTGTCCGTTGAACGGGAACAGGGAGTAAGCGTGGGCTGGTGAGCTTTACTGCCATCGGACATCCTCAAGTTCTTTTGATTGGGTAAGTTAATTTGCTTGCACGGACGTCTTCCTCGATGACACAGTGGATTTTCCAGTAGTAAAGCGATTGGGATGGTCTGTGTATACCTGCCGTTGCGCGGTTGCGTCTTCTGTGCTTGCGCGTCTGTTTGCGGACGCATTTGGGTCAAAGCTTTGGTTTATAGAGTGCTGCTCACTCTCTCATGTGCCATCGACTCAGCATCACCCGTGTTATCGCGCTCCATTTTGTACCGAGCTGCAAACCTGTATTACAGAGATGAACTCAATGATAACCTGATTGCCTTGAGTGTTAAGTAGCATCGTTTGTGTAGTAAGTACCTTCTTGACTAGCCTTCAAGTTGATTCGCTATCCAAGCGAGTTCGTTGCAAGCGGGCCAACTCAATCTAGTTCTGTTGCATATACTCTAGCTGGTTCCTGGATCTCCAAGTAAACCCCGTTACGTCCAAACTACTCCCTCACTCGTGCGGACTTGGAGTCGTACCTACTCACAACAGCTCCTACCCATTGAGTGCACAATGGCACCATCATAGCGTGCCCTCAGAACCAATGCCCGCTGATACCATGCACACAAACCGAAGCGTGCACCAGAGGATTAATATTTTCTGAGCACTCGTGGACCTACAAGGAAATGGCAAGTGGGCGTGCGGTATTTTTCAAAATCTAGACACCCTGGCCATCATGCCTACGTTTGACGCTCGCTCAGACAGCCTGAGCTTCTAGCGCAACTTGAAGCGCCGACTTCCGCCTTCCTTCCAACGAGCTCCATGGCCCATCACATTTGCCAAATGCCGAATGGAGGGAGTATCAAGTAGGGCAGTAACTGCAGAGTGTGCCAGAGACGCACAACTTTTTGGGAGAGTTGTTCATTGAGGTATACGTAAGGGGTGAGTCTCAAACCTGATATAGGTTACAACTTCCTGCCCAACAACGATGAATGAAGAGAACGTCATAAATAGATCATAAACTGCATCGTTTGAAAGACGGACGAATAATACTCAAGCTCTAGTTGACATCTGCTGTGGTATAGCTGGTAGGAGCAAAACCGATCCGCTGATTGGTAGTATCAAAGACGCTGTAATAGCGCTGGCTATAATGGACGCGCTTGCTAAGTATCCCATGCGAAGGCAGAAAAACACGTACAGGAAAAAGTCACCATTGACAAAGTCGAATCCGGGATTGTAAAGGTCGCCAAAGTCGAGGAGGACAAGGTAAACCGCAGTAGCATTACCACCGATGGCAGTGTTGAGCGCGCGAGGCCAGATCTGTGCATTAGGCGACAGCTCGAAGGAGGCATCTCCAATGTTGAAGAACAACGACTTCATGCAAGAGTACTGGGACTGCGTGATGGCGAGGAGGCCGGTGTCGGAGTCCAAGATACCGCCTGTCGCGGACTGGTATCTCTGGAACGCATCTGTGGGCACCGGGTGTCAACTCGGCATGCGGTCAGTCCAACCCAACAATGTCACTCACCCGAAGAAAGATAGATGAGGGTGGAGCCAGTATCAACAATTCCAGCACTCTTCGACAGAATCAGGTTGTCACCATAGTAAATTGACTGGTCGATACCCCACCACGTCGACGAAGGGTAGCTTGTCGTGAGCGGAAAATATTCCACCGGGCCGGTAATTACCGAGTCGTCAACGCCGCCAAACGTAAGCGTTCCATAGCCAGGCTGCACAGCAAATGGAGCAAGAAGGACGCCGATTACTTCCTTGGATATCTTTCTTTGACGATAGAGGTTGTCAGGTACCGTAGGGACCAAGGCCGTGTTGTTGACTGTGCCATTAGTCTGGATGACAGGGCCAATTCCAAGGATACCATCAACGCCCGCGAAACCACTGGAACTGCTGGCAACACCAATGGATTGGTTTTCTACCACGAGAGAAGGAGCTAGGGAAACAGTGTCTGTCCACTCTTCTCCAGAGAAGTAGCTCGCAGCATAAAATTTATACTATGACCGCATTTAAGTAAGTAAAAACAGGATCACAGTGGATGCCCCTTAAAACGCACAACTTTGTCGCCAGTGTCGTGACTTGTCTTTGTTGGCACGTATGGCTTGCCAGCTCCAACCCAAGTATTTGCACTTCCGGTATCAACTATAAGGGTGTCTATAATCACTTAGCACGAATGCGTGGATTGGCAAGTGATGGACATACAGTTAGTTGGAGGACAACCGATTTCAACTTGGGCGGTAGGCTGAAAGCCGGCTGTTGAGAAGTTGAAAGACGTGCTTTTCCGCCCCAGCTGATCACGGTCCTGAAGAAAGCTGATGCGCGCTCGATCGTTCTCGACAACTTTGAGCATGCCGCCATCGTTAACCTTCCTGTTCAAAGCGAGGGTAGCCTTGCCGGTGCGACGGTTGAAAGGACTTGCGTCCACGACAGCTAGGGTGATGAGAATCAAAGACGCAAGTAACTTGCAGGGGAACATGGAAAGCTACCGGGAGCACAAAATGCAATCTTGGGGGCCTTTAAATACTATTCCATGACGTGAAGCGCCATCGTATGTCATCCAATGAGTCCCAGAGCGGAACGTCACCATGTGCCGTAAATTCGACTTCAGCCGGCATCAGTTTTTTATACTTGGCGAAAGGTTTCTGGCCCACGAAGTACTGTAAGTCGGCCTCGCCGCAATGTGATCAACCGACACAGGAAGCAAGCAGGTTCAGAGGCCACTGTACCACAAAACTTGGTTAGCGAATGAATACTTTACTGTCAGATACGTTGTGGCAGGCTGATTGCGATGGAGTCTGCTCGACACAGCACGTCGAGAGTCACCGTGTCAGTTTTTAAACCCGACTAAAACATACCACTTGGCTAGTCTTTGATCGAAGAAACTCTTACATAGCATGCTGTGCAGTACTGTATGCACGGCCACGACAAACTCCCCTATATCACGGTTTCTCTACATTCGGTAAGGCTCCCAAGTTTAGACATTTTCCACCTATTTTCGACGGTGGCTTCAAGTTGAGGCTATGAGAAAGTCAGCACAATTAAATGAGATCAGACAAATGCAACGTTCGAAACCCAATGTTGGCTATAATCTGATTGATGAAAAAGCAGTGATGCGAAATCAAGTTAGTATGTTTCAAAACGCAGTGGCACTACTACGTACATGGTTGCAATGCCTCAACAAACCATTGCTCGGATCAGTACGTGTTCAACCATGATCCGAGAACCCCATTCATCTTTTCGACGTCATTGGAGGTGCTGTAATAAGGCTCGCTATCATGGAAGACGTGACTTAGAGCATTGTGTAGGCATGCTGTACTGCACTTACCTGATCCCAGTTATCAGCTTATATACCGCCTCCGGTACTGAGTGACTGAGTGGTAATCACTCATGTCCTTTTGGTGTAATGGTTACGCGGCAGGCGGTCTGATTACACACCACCAGTTGGGAAGACACAGCCATTAGCGAGATTAAAAGTAAGTTTGACAAGTAGCCAACCAATGTTGTTCAAAACTATACTCCACAAGATATCCTAAACAATGTTGCTGGTCCGTGCACTTGGACGGGTGTGCGGTCGAGTATATTCAGCAGTGCAAACCAATTTTAGGCGGTTGTTTTGTACCTAGGCGTGTTACCAAATCTGTCTGGTCTAATCATATTTATACAGTCGAGCCTCGTTCCTCTTCTTATTCTCCGCCCGGTGATGCATGAGGGGTACGAACGGTGCCGTCCTGTCTTTAGCCCTCTCATTATCTCGCCAGGCGTGTCTTCATTTCTTCCCTTTCTCTCTTGATTGCTCATTGTCTCGCTAGTATTGTCGTAATTTTTGTCTACTTGTTCCTTGTATGATTTAGCTAGCGTCGTCGTGCCTCGTGTTTGTCTTTAGTTAGCCTGTCACGGTCTGTATATTTGCCAGAGTCGCCATCGCCGAGTGGCTCGTTTTGGCTGGCTTCACGTTTACATCACCGTGGCTGACACCCGCCATCGTATTGTTTATCGTGGTGGTGACAACTATCCGTCTCGCTACGTTGGGACCTGTGGCACATGGTGTGGGTGTACTGATAACCTAAATGAGCAGTGTCACGAGCGGTCTGTGGATGCAAACCAGCAATTCGCGGATAAGGCTTGGAAGGAGTGTTTTGTGTAGTGAGATAAATCGACGATCCAGCAACTTGCAGGAAACGGATGGCGAGGCCCTGGGCCAGCTCACGGCCAACTTTGCTAGGCGTATGTGCCGCATCCACCCTTGCAATGACCGGCCACCTAATTCAACATTTACTAGTGACTACAGGCATTCGTCCCACTTTCTCCATTCCTCTCATCCAGATTTCCTCAAGCTTTGCATCACCTCGTCTACTACAAGAACGAACGATCACTTGGTGGCCATGATCCGGGGCGACGCATAGGCCGCAAATTTATGGTCCATAGACATCTCGTGTGCGATTCCTGGCTGCAGAAGCGACGCGCTTTCCCGATCCTGCGAATACGGGACATCGTTTAGGATACATCACTTGTAGTTGGTGAGGGCTTGGAAATCGTTCTTGCTAGTGACACGCTGAGAATGAGTTACGCTTATCGAGGAGTTCCGGTCCCATAGTTCACCACGCAGCTTAGCGCCTGTACAGCCTTCAAGCTTCAAGTCCCTGCAGTGTTCAAACGTTCATGGTGGTTCTTGACACCTGTCGTCTGATTCACAAGTCCAACACTACATTATTCCTTACGTCCAGTCTCGGGGCCCTCTTGATTCTTGTTATCCTTATCGCCCTTCCTTTTCTTATTCTTGTCCAGCTTTTCTTTCAAGCCTTTGCGTCAACCTGTCTAGCACCGCAAAACCAAACGCTTAATTGCCAGTGCTTGCACAGCTAGTACCCTCGTCTTGTGGGTGTCAAATACTGGCGCGATTAAGGCGGCTAATAGCAGTTTCCCTTATACACACTTTTCACGCAGCTCCCCATTGCCGTTCAATCACTGGTACGAACCAGTTTATGGCCACAAAAATGGTTTTCATCGCTCCTACAGTAACAGATTGTCATCCCTTCCTCACCGAACCCCAGAGCCAACTGCCCACATCTTCCTACAGTGCAACGCGCTCTCTGAGGATATCGACCACCTATCCCACTCTTATTCCACGAATCGACCCTCAGCTCCTATGTCCCGTAATCGCCAGTGAATTCGTGCTGAGGTGCCATGTGATTCGCTCGCCTCATCGCGCGGTACTTTGGGCTCATCCGCAGTTCAGTGGTCCCCACAGAAGCCCGTCGCCACTTTTCTGCGGATTTCGTGTACGTACCTGACTATGTCCTGGTCTTGTTACGATACACGTGTGTTATTGACACTGCACCGCAAGCACTGTGAATGGCAATTGAGAGGGAGCACAGGTACGATGAAGAGACGGGGGTACAGTTCCGAGAAGGATATATTAAGATTTGACTGGTTGGACCTTTCTCACAGTTTGTGGGATGGTGTCAATTGGCGCTCAACGTGACGCTGAACAAGTTGGTATGTGAGGTAGGAATTTGCTCGTTGCATACTTACATCCTCATTTCTAGAATATCATGACTGAGAGAGATGAACGCATGGGAGATCGTCTCGGCCGTACATCTCTTACGTTGTAGGACCGTCTCTGCGATTTTGTAATCCGAATTTCCACGGATTATGATGCTTGAAAACCAATACAGCAACATCAGCAAAGGCGATAGTATTGATACTGAGAACGAATTGGGCAGTTTACGGCGATAGCAACTATGTGTATGCATACAAAGTTGGGTTCCTAAAGTTGAAATACACAAAAAGCAGTCAGATCCTTCAACTAATTTTCTAAGCCATCCTTGTCACTCTTCGATCGACATTCCCTGCACAATAGCCGCAGCCAACCTAACTTTTTAACTAGTGAACGCTAGTGCTGAGACCTAATGCCTAAGGTTCCGACATTGGAGAGGAACTGGCGGATTGAAGGAATTTGCAGGTGAGGATGACAAGGACGAGATGTCACGGCAGGGCCTGCCAGTGGCATGGTCGTCTATCTTTGAATGCCCAGAGCCACAAATGCACGGGCCGGTCACACTCTACCAGTGCCGTCACTCTTCCTTTTTTTGTTGATATGCATTTCTGACGCAGCTGCTGTGTACTAGCGCTGGCACATGCCCTAACCGTGTTGACTTAACACGTTGTCGGTTCAACGCTCAACCACGAGTACTTCTTTAGCACCTCAGGCCTATATCGTGAGTTCTACCTAGTGCTATAAATCTGGCAAACCTCATTCTCGGAATCGTTCAGCGTCCGAATGCCTCATTCCGTCCCAGGCCCCGGGGACATTCAAACATCAACATATATCATCACCCACGTGTTTTGTCCTCTCCAGCTCCCCAGCAGGGACGATCGCAATGTTTCGAATGACCATGCACTTGCTACTGCGATTACCATTGCTGCACAACTCTACAGTGACCATGTCAATCAATCAGATAAATCTCTGTGGCGTACAATTTCACGGATGCTAGGAAATTTGCGGGACATGACTCGGTTTGAGCGCCTGGACAAGGCCCAAGCCATTTCTCAGTTCAGTAACATGGATGTGGGAGGTGAGTTTTTGTGCTTCAGCGGTTCCCCTTGGGAACTTATTATTTATAGATGTCCTCGCATTGCCCATCCGAGCCCAAAACGCAGGGGTTGTCTTCAGGAGACGGAAAGACCACACGATTTTTGAAGCGTTCGAGTTATCCCCAAAGGCCGAGGACGTGATGGCTGCGGAGGGAAAGCTCATCTGCTCATATCCCGGGCCAGCTATCGAGATCCCCAACCTCATATTTAATGACAAGAACTTTCTTTCTGAACTCGTGAATTTCCTCGCTCACATGAATCATGATGTCCTTGACGCTGCCCCTCCTTATGAAACTGCCCATCCACGCTATATTACCGAGTTGCTTACTGGCATTCTGAGAGGCGTTGGTCGCCCGGCCGACATCGTTCGTATCAGCAAACGGGTAGGCGACGATGTGGTTTGTAGCGACGATGCAGAGTTCCCGTGGCGACGCTCGGCCCTTTGGCTTCTCATTAGAGTTTCCCTTGAAACGACACTGGACAGGTCTCCTCTCGGGCGTGGTGCATACAAGACATTCTTGTTGTTCTTTATGTGTTGTCTTGCAGAGAGAGAGACTTCTGCGGATCTCCCCAACGGTTTCCTTCAGGCCATGTCAGCCAAAATCAGTCGACGCTTGTGGAAGCTTGGTTCCTCTGCGCCGGACTGGCTTTCATCTATTGTGTTGAAGACATGCACCACCCTCCGATCAATTGTCGAAGACCGGTGGAGACAAGTGCAAGCCACTCAATGTCTGTCTCCACTCTGGAATCTTTCTCAGCTCGATTTAAACCAAGATATTCGGCTCTCACTCCTAGGATGCAGGGACCATCTTCGCAATTCGCTGGGTGATAATAGCATCAAGCCTTTGGATGTTCTTTTCGAGCCTAACCATCGTCGTCGAGGCACTCTGGATGACTTTCTGTCTTATGACGAGGACTTCTTTGAGGAAGCATATCGTGTTGAACCACATATCACCCTCTACGATGTCGAGCAAGCAATCGAAAAGGGCATTGATAGGTGGATTGATCGGGTTACGGTCAACGATGCGGCCTGCGTGAAACTAGAGACCTTGGTGGAGCAATACTGCTCGCGTGCAGTAAAAGCATATGCGAACAACCCGGAACTCCTTTCGGTCATGCTCCTGACTGTTATCGAGCTTTGGATCGCGCTCGATAAAATAGCTATCAAGGAAATTCCCATGCTTGCCGACTACTCCCCGGAGGTACCCACATATCTTCTGGAGAACCTGTTACTTTCCAAGACAGCTAGCTTCCGTCGTCTCCGTCGCGCACAAGAATACCTCTGTCATCGACATTCCCAGTGCCGAAACCAGTGGTCAGTATTCTCTTCCACAACTACTGAGAACAGTTTCGCAGTCCGTTTTTATCGACATTCTTCGCATCTTCAGCGTCTGAAATCTCGGATCGAGGAGGCAGCGCGACGGGAAATCCGTAGAAAGGCCACCGAACTCTGGAAAAAGAATGCTCGCTGTGCCATGCATCTTTTCTGCACGCATGATACCATAAACGTTCATGTGTGGCCATTGCCAGCCGACCAATTGCAGGCCGAGGTTGTCATATTCGAATTGGATTGCCCGGTCGCCTTTAATATGTGGCGCAATGCCACGTTTCGTCTCTTGGTTGATATTTGTTCACCATCTTTGAGCGTTCGGAAACGTGATGGCCCTCATATCAAGCTCGACGGTTATCGACCACTCGAATCCTATCTTGTCAGGCATCCAAGATCACGGATCACTCTCGGCTCCAACAGTATGCCATTCGTCGAGTCACATCGCAAGGTACACATCCCTGCCAAGCTGAAACAAGTCTGCATCAAAGACGACCTCAAATTCTTTGTCTTCGATTCGTGGACCAGCGTTTCCGTGCCCCAAGCACTGGGTCGCGCCGACAGTAGGGGCTACTGCACGTACAAGCTTCCAGATGGTCCATACCACAAATTGCAAAAATACGTCGATTCGACTGTCCACACGTCGAATGAGATCATTGCGAACCAATGTGACGGCCACCAAGACCTTTCCACACATGAGTATATGGCATTTGGGCACGTGCGCAGCGGCAGCCTACTTCAATGGCTCAACATCTTGCGGGAACTTCGATGCCGATCGCTAAGCTTCTCTCGCCCGGAAGTCCATATACTTTTGGCTCAAGCAGTCTCTCAAGTAGGACCATTGGAAAATACTGGGTGGACATGGCATCAGGAGATCCAAGAGCCTGCGTTTTGCTATGCGCTTCTAGCAGAACTCCAGAGCCTTATCCAAGATGTCAAAGCAAACTGGACGGAAGGGGTAACAATGGATACCATTTCCTTCTTGCTTCGTCGCCTTCTTGCATCCAATTCGGATCGAGCCTTTTCGCAGGAAGCACTCGGCCTTCTTTGTACTGTGCGGAACACAGTATTCTCTTGGGTACAGGAGTTATTATTTAGGATCATGAATACACAAGGAACTGAAGAACTGCGTGGGGTTTTGCGGGACACCGCAGCCATCTGTCGAAACACGTTCGATGTCGATCTTGCCATCGTTCCAAACGTCCTTCATTCAGGGGAGGATATTGACATCCTACTTTCATCTGCTATTATCATTCACGGCCACATACCCAATGATGTCTCTCGCCTTTCCACATATTCACAGCTACTCCTCGACCGTGATCGCCGCCTTTCGCTTACTCTTGAGAGCGTCGTAGCCAACATCATTCTGGCTGACCTTCATGATGAAGGTATTAACCTGGCGGTTAGACGGATTTGGCCCGACTATCATCCAGGGTCGAAGTGGACTCCATTAGATGCTCCAAACTCACGCTGGTTTTGGTGTACTACTGTACCCCAAGGTAACCAACGTTCGCAAGTGGTGCATCTCAACATAATCGATGGGTCCTTCCTGGTTGACGGGAAACCGTTTGGAATTTGGTTGCCAAACGAATTTCTGTGGCATCCGTTGTATCAGCAAGTGTTTGGCCAGGTGCGTCTCGCCACGTTTAGTGTAAACCCACTTATCAATCATGTGTATAGCAAATGCTCACGGTCACCCGAAGCGATCTTCCAGGGATGGATTACTCGTCAAGAGAGCTGATTTGCGGTCACCAGGTTGGCGAACCTTTCGAGATTAGTCTCAAATAAAACTCAAGTGGCATTCTCAGGTATACTTTTCTCTCAGAAACAACGGCTCGACTCTCGTGGTTCGAGCAAAACGCAGAGAGGATGCTGGTAATTCGGGGATTATTGAACTCATCCCTCATGAAGTATTGGAGGGCGACATTCCGTCGGTTTTGATTGAAGGACATGCTCACTGGCTGAACCTTGCTACATCCAAGATGGAAATACGTCCTCTGGATAAACTATGGGAAACATCACCAGACAACTGGAAGATTGACTGTATTCGCGGTGGATATCGGATGCGGAAAGGCAACGAGTTCCTCATGGACATGCGAAGCCATTCGTGGGAAGTGGTCTCAAGTCTCTTACGGCCACTTAGTGCCCCCCGGGATCTCATCGTCAGCATATCCCCAATCGACCCAGACTACCCCGCATCACCTCCACGACTCTCTATCGTCTTGCCACGCTATGACCTGTCCTTTTACGTTGATGAGGATGGGGACCTCCATTCCCATAACTTTCGGGGCATGGTTTACGACGAGAATCAATCTGTTGGAACGCTCTTTGGGTTGGTCAATCGACTTGTGCTTCGGCCAAAGGATCGAAATGTTCACTCTCTGGAACTCATTCCCCAATACATCCTTGTCCCTGAGGGCGACGTCTCATGTCAGGTGGATGGCCATCATGTCCGTATCGAAATCGCTACGGATAGTTCGGCGAAGAAGCGAGTCACATACCAGGCCTACAAGACTGACACCGACATGGGCTGCCTGACAGGAAACGGCAGTTTGACCAGCAGGTTATTTTGCGCTTATCTGCATGCCCTGACCAGTGGGATTCTCCCCGATCCGCTTACTGGGAGATCTGGCACAGAAGAAGCTTTATCTATACTGCGGTCAGCTAGTTGTTGGTCAAGCGCAAGGCCCGGATCTCATGACGTGGACCTGTTGCGCTCGATCGCGTCTCTGTGTCCCTTGCGAACCCAGCCCCCCCAGAAACCCGTACAGAAAGTCGACTGGCAAGATTTACCTGCGAATGTGCCGAATCACAAGCTGTACGCCGTTTGCCAGGCAATCAAAGAACACTACAAAAGAATCCGGTTGTCCCAGGAAAAATCTTCGATCCGTTTATTTGAACGATTTCCATCACGAGACGGCCATCTCTTGAAGCGCAGTGCGCGACAAGCTGCACATCTTTTTCCATCAGAATTTTCTAGCCAGTCCTCTGCAGCAGATTTTGATGTTCGATATCCCGCAAGAGATACAATGGAGGCTACATCGGGAGAACATCGTGCACATACTGCAGCGACTTACGTTTACTCTCGGACTGGGATGAGCACCAAGGGAATATGGGAGATGGTACAATCATGGGAGAAGGACGTATCTGGGGTCTCCAGGTCGGAAAGTTCTCTCTCTCTGCGGTATGACAGGCCATGGTTAGCGCCTAATCTTCCGTCAATATGGCTCAAGATATACGACCTCCTGCGAAAAGGCGACGAAAGAAAATGGCACCGAATGCTTTTCTCACTACCCGCTATGGCGTATGCCTCCTCGGACCTCAGCGATCTGGTTCCCGTTTTTGTTGCGTTTGCATCATGTCGGCACTTCCGTTCGGAGGATCCACCCCATTATGATTCTTATTCCATCGTGGAGGGATGCGATCTTTCTATGGATGCATTGTACAAACATGTTGTTGACTGCTCCTATCCCCTCGAACACACTCCCAAACATCGGGCGAAATTCAGCTTACTTCATTTGAACAACGTGGAATACCGCCGATTTCAAGAGTATGACAGCAGACAACACTCGGACGCCAATGCAACAGCACAAAAGTTATTGCGCGCCTGGCCATGTGAGACACCACCACCGAGTTCACTCGACCCCAGGCTATATGACGTGGCAGAATTGGATTCCAGACTCCAACGACATTTCTCCTACCATTTTCCAAATTTCCAACTCAGGGAGCATGTGGCTCGTGTTCAGAAAATCCTGAACAATCTACGCACTCGGTCCTCCCCCGGGCCAGTCATCCATATTCACCCATATTCATTCCAGCCTTCGCAGAACATTCCATCTTGTGTCACGTGGTCACTCACGCCACGCGAGCTATTTGCCAGGCCAGCACCGCCATTGCCAACACAAGTTAGACTGCGTCCGCATTTGGCTGACGTTGGCAGGATCAGCACCTTACCCCGAGCCTCCGACTCCACACCACTGCATCAATTAATTGCCAAGGTTGGCGCAAAAGCAGTAAATCCATTTCAGCATCAATACACCTCAGCACTCCATACCAGTGCAGATTTCTTTGAAAATGAGACTATCGAATCCACGAAGCCGCCTACTGCCGAGACACTGGTAGAATACTATGCCAAGTGCAAGGCAACATGCCTTGAAGCTCTCCTCTGTATCCAACGGCGCCTTGGTCCAAGGGACCGAAGTGCCAGTGAACATGCATTCGAGCAATCCGGTTGGTGGCCATGCATCACTAAATACATACTTTTTCGGTTCCTTGCATCAAACTCGCCAATCGCACTCCCTAGTGGTTGGGTGAGGTGTCTTATAAAGTTCACCCTACTTGCACTCGAGCTGCAGCGTGCTCGAAGATTGCTCCGAATGCACCTCGACAACCTTCACGAGGAGCTCTGCAAGGAAATGTTGAATGAAGGATGTGATGGTTGGCATGCTGAAGCGCACCCAGACTGGCTACTAATTCAGGTTTGCAAGTTCTTTTCATGTCGGGACCTATGTCTATTGACGTGTGCATCCGTCTTTACTAGTTGCAAGGAGACTTTTTGATCCGCCGAGTTCAAGCCAATGTTGCAAATGAAATGATATTGCCAAGCTCGGGCCACAACACAACCATGCAACTTAATATGGGCGAGGGGAAATCATCCGTAATTGTCCCCATCGTTGTTGCCGTTCTTGCAAATGGCAACCAGCTCGTTCGGGTCATTGTTCCAAAACCGTTGGTATCGCAGACTCTTCACCTTCTCACAGATCGGCTCGGCGGACTCATCAACAGGCGAATATATTACCTCCCATTTTCCCGTTCCTCTGCTCTTGATGATCAACATGTGACTTCCTTCCATCGTATTATGCTGGAGTGCATGCAAGAATGCGGTGTTCTAATTGTCCAGCCAGATCATGTTCTCTCGCTCAAGCTAGTTAGCGTAGAGAAGCAGTTATCTCCGGCAGAAAATTGTCTGGTGGCGCGTCACTTATTGGAGTTGCAAAGGTGGCTGTACCACCATTCACGAGATATTCTAGACGAAAGCGACGAAGTTCTTGATCCTCGATCCCAACTGGTATTCACTGTTGGTCGTCAGCAGCTTGTTGAAGGCTTTCCTGAACGATGGACCATCACAGAACAAGTTCTTGGCCTCGTGAGCAAACATGGTTCTTCACTTCAGGAGCTGTTTCCCTTTGGAGTCGAGTACGACCCAGGACTGCCTGGATCCTTTCCCTACTTTCGTATCTTGCACGCAGAGGCTGGCCAAAAGTTGATTTCGTACGTAGTCGAAGACATTATGGAAGGTCGCCTTCCAGATGTCAGTTTTGGACAGCTCCACCTCCACTCCGACCTTTGTGATGTGATCCAAACCTTCATATCCTGTGGCAGTGCTGCTCCCACGAGCATGGAAGCAGTGAAGGAGTGCTACGGGCGGACTCCATTATGGGGGGGTCTCCTACTACTGCGTGGCCTCTTGGCCAATGGCATTCTGCTGTTTGCTATCATGGACCGAAGATGGCGGGTTGACTATGGCCTTTCACTAGCCCGCACCATGCTCGCAGTGCCATATAGAGCCAAAGATGTACCAGCACCAAAGGCTGAGTTTGGCCATCCCGATATCGCCATCATCCTCACTTGCCTGTCCTATTACTATGGTGGACTTGACGAGGAACAGCTGAGGCTCACCTTTACAATCTTATTCAAGCAACACGACACGTCGTCTGCCGCCTACGAGCTCTGGGTTCAGGCGTGTCCTGCGGTTCCAGCGTCTCTACGGACCATAGGCGGTGTGAATATCGAGTCAGTGGAACAATGGAACAAGACGTTGTTCCCATTATTCTCGCGAAATCGGCAAACAATCAATTTCTACCTCTCGAATGTTGTATTTCCGAGAGAGGCCAAGGAGTTTCCATCCAAGCTGTCAAGCTCAGGGTGGGACTTGGTAGAGAAGAAAAAACATGTACTGACAGGTAGGTTGAGCACGAAGCCATTGGTGCTCACTGAAACGATGTAATCTAGGATTTTCGGGAACGAATGACAGTCAATATCTCTTACCCCTGAACATTACTCAATGTGACCCCTATCACCAACGAGGAACCAACGCAAAGGTCCTGTCATATCTTCTTCAGCAGGAGAACAACCACTACATGTGCATTACCCACAAGAGTAGAAGGACTTCACAAGAATTTCTTCAGATTTTGACCACCCAGAAACCCGAGATCAGGGTCCTATTGGACGTTGGGGCACAAATGCTGGATCTTCAAAACCATGAAGTAGCCGAAGCATGGCTGAATATTGCCCAAAACGCATCTGCCGCTGTATACTTCAACCAGGATGATGAGGTGATGGTGTCGACAAGGGACGGGGTTGCACAGCCTCTGCGATTGTCACCATTCGCACAGCAATTGGATCGATGTGTCGTGTACCTTGATGATGCTCATACACGTGGTACCGATATCCAGTTTCCAGTGGGGTTCCGTGCTGCCGTGACACTCGGCTCCAAGGTTACCAAGGATCGATTAGCTCAAGGTATGAGCCATTTAACGCCATTTTGCCCCACTGATTGTCGATCTCATGTAGGTTGCATGCGCATGCGGAAGCTTGGCCATGGCCACTCTGTCATGTTTTTTGCGCCACTCGAAGTTGATCGTCGTATCCGCTCTGTGGCTGAGAAAGACAAAGATCCCTTAGAAGTTATCGAGACCATGGATATCCTACGCTGGGCCATAGGCGAGACGTGGGAAAACATCCAGCGATGGGCACCCCACTGGGTACAACAAGGGATGGACCATGAGTCCCGGTGTGCTGCTTGGTCGAGCTTCTGTGGTGAATCTGGTGATCAATTAACCCCAAAACAATTATCGGACAAGTGGCTTCAGCCAGAAGCCAAAAGGTTGGAAGACCTCTATGAACCGCGGAACATTTCAGACCCTGCCTCAAAGGCTAGTGCTGACATCCGTCAGCATTGTAGTGATATTGGAGTCCTATCGCTAAGCACCGTTGGCATGGATGAAGAACGGGAACGGGAACGGGAAATGGAGCTCATTTATGAAGTCAGACGTGATCGGCAAGTAGAACGGCCTAGGAAAACACAACCAGCAAAACACTTGATCCACCAAGATGTTGTCGACTTTGTCAAGACTGGCGTCATTTCTACACAGTCCATATTTTTTAGGACGAACAGTGCTTTCCGCCCGGCTTTTGACTCACTTGACACGACCTCTGCGGCGACCGAAGAATCGTTCATTTGGAGTCAATCTGTATTAGTGACGAAAGACTTTGAAGAGACCGTTCAGGTATCTGGGGAGAAAATGGACGGCTACCTGCGCCCTGTCCAATGGGTCCTTTCCGCGAAGAGAGAATCTGGGGATGTGTTGGTCATATTAAGCCCCTACGAAGCGAATCGCCTGCTACCAGATATCAGGTCAAGCGGCAAAGTTCACCTCCACGTGTACACAGCACGAGTCACAAAATTTATCAGGTCATGCGACGATCTTGCATTGTATACCGCCCCTACGACTCCCGATGGGTGGCTTCTCCCCTCATCCTTTACAGATCAGTTGGGCATGTTTGCCGGGCAGCTGTACCTGAAGGACTACAAGGCGTACCTTCGGTTGTGCCGTTTCCTTTGCTTGTACACGAGAGAATTGCAATGCGAGAAGGGTATTGTGATTGAAGCTGACGGATTCATCGAGCCGAAGAATCGAACCTTTCGCATCGCGCACACGTTTTCGCATTCGCCTCTCGTTTCGCTCAGGGCGTTGGTGGAACTTCGCAACAAAGGCACCGACTTCACGTCGACGCATATTGGAAAACTTCTTCATGGGCGACTGCTTTCTCCAGAAGAATTCGATAGTTGAGTCCTTTTTATATCGCTAGCACATTGGCAGGGAGTGTCGAATTTTGAATTCGATTCTAGATGTCTTGTGTCTGCTGTACAAAAAAATTGTATCAGTAGTAGATCTAGTATCATAAATACGCTATTGAAGGTGGTTGCTTGTAGTTATTGTGCAAAAACTGTAAGGGTCAGACCGCTTGCCGCTAACCGTTACAAAAACTTCGTACCTAGGTGTCTTACTAAATTTGGTCTGCACTTCTTCTCTGGTAGCATGTTGCTCAGAACCATCATCACATTATTTGCCATGGCGAATGATATTACAAGCAACAAAGGATATACTCCTCCGTTGGAACTGTTGGCACTTGGCTTGGACCCATGGCATAGTGTAACGACTGTACTTCGGACGAACTGAGTTCGGCCGAAGCGTCCTTTCGTGACTCATACCGTTTTGATATGTTTTCATTTCATACCACCATTTCCTTTGGAACGATTCCCTCGTGTCTGAAGTCTACCTGTGAAAGATTACCCTTCTTCGTGTAGCCACCTCGAACTCGAGTGGTTACACATAGTAAACCCCAAAAAAAATCCGAAATATATAAATGCTGTGCGCGCGTTACAGTGCGTGAAACCGACCGTGTGGCTGTGCGAAATTGACTCGCTCACAAGTATGTTTCCTCACCACTAGTACTACATCACCACCGCCATGGCGAGGGGCACGGAAGCGCATACACCGAGAAAATGGCATCCTCAATCACTCACACGACGACAGGGAGGGCGGGGACCCACAATAACAACTGCGCACCTGCACGACAACGACTGCGGCGACGGCGACGTGCTATCCCACCACCACAGGGACAGAGGAGCATATCGGGCGTGTAAACAACGGTTATTAGGCCCGCACAACAACGCCGAAAGCTGACGAGGACGACAATGGGCACACTGGCAGGCCATTCAACAGTGTGTCTGCATGACAAATGACAACGATGTCGTATCGACGAAGATAACATGAGAAATGGGTATGTCTATGTCAATCCTTAAGGTCTGAGCTCATATGGATTTTTGGAGCGTAACGTCTACATTTTGAACACAGACTTTGTCTCTCTTCTCTGCAGCACTCTCGCCGGCTCTTCAGATGGTACGGAAGGGGCCGGATCGGTCAATCCTTTTGTCAAAGGCCTAGTACTCTCCGGCAAAGCAGTCGCTACGCAAGCTCACCCGAAAAAAACAAAGTTTGCTTCTGCACAGCAATCTGTGAGGCCCGTGCGCGCCTCATCCACTCGTCGCAAGAGTGCTGAAGTATATGGCCACTGTCCGCGAGAATGCAGTCGAGGAACAAGATCGAGATGAAGAAAATGGCGCTAACACTTCCCCAGGCGTAACGTTGCGTACAGTGGGAGAGTTCAGAATGGCGCTCGACACGCTGCCCGATATGCTGGCAGATGTATCTTACGGGTTCCTACTATGTTGTGTTATTAAGATTTATTTTTGCACTACCTAAAATATCGCGCGGCCGTACTCGAAATATTGCGCACTGTAACGCGCGCACAGCATTTATATATTTCGGATTTTTTTGGGGTTTACCATTCCATAATGCAGTCGTCCGAGCCCAGATGGTGAGGTTCGAGAGGCGACAATCTTACCTTCGTTCAGGAAACAAGGCGTTGGCAGTCCCATGGCAGAGTTTGCCAGGTGTACTCCCACAAGTCACTATAGGTTGGTCAGAGGGAAACCGACGACATGTGCGCGGTGACCTTGGACAACCGCCGGTCATCTGATTTGCCAACAATAACTTGTGGTTTTCCCTCTTGACCCTTGTCCATTCTTATCCTCGCCCAGAGCTTCTCTCAATCTTTTGCGCCGCCTCATCTACATCTCGTGCATCAAATCAAGCACTGGCAAGGTCAACGCTCGGGCTGATACGGCTCCCTATGGACACACTTCCCCGTTACCTTCAACTTATTGACGGTTCATGGACATCTCGACAGAATGTATAATTCCTGGCCACAAGAAGTGACATTTCGTGATCACAGGCCATTGTTAGAAATACATACTACTATTGTGACTTGCCAGTGGATGCCTAGAAATCGATAGCGCCGTTATATCGGGGAATCCCGGTCCATTTAATTTTACGGTTCACCATGCATGGCAAGTTAGAGTTAGCGCCCGTACAGCTTCAAAGTTCTTGTAGCCTTCACGATGGTTCTTGACACACGCCAGATTGTGCATCCGCTCTAATTTTCCCTGTAGATTCTTCCAAACGTTACTTCGGTGCAGTATGATTCGTTTGACTTTCTTTCTGATACTACATTCAAACTGCACATCCGAGTCACAGGGTTCCAGGCCTAAGTTCGGCTGCGAGTCTTGGTCGAACACCTTTTCGATTCAACAAAGTAACACCTCGTGCAGTGAGTTGTACCGCCCTATCATGTCTCACAGTCGTTCAACTTCATTTAGCACTCACATGCCTCACTCCGTCCTTAACCCTTGGGACACCCATACATCAAGATATATCATTACGCATGTGTTTTGTCCCCTCCAGCTTCCGGGCAGGGACGATCACAGTATCGACAACGATCGCGCATTAACTAAAGCGATTGCCGCCGCTGCACGTCTCTACTCTGATTACGTCGACCAATCCAATATCTCCCAATGGCATAGCATTTCGCGCATGCTGGACAATTTACAAGGGACGTGCCGGTCGGATAGTCTGCACGAGTTCCAAACTGTATATCAATTCAGCAGTATGAGCGTAGGAGGTAAGTCTTCGAGCCTCCACAGTATCCCGGAAACTCATATCTTGAAGATGTTCTAGCGTTGCATATCCGCGCCCAGAATGTCGGGGTTTTGTTCAGAAAGCAAAATGATGTCACCATTTTCGAGTCGTTCGAATTGTCCCCAATGGCTCGGGATGTGATGACCAATGAAGGAAAACTTGTTTGCTCGTATCCTGGATCAGCCATTGAGATCCCCAATCTCGTGTTCGAAAACAAGGACTTTCTTTCCGAGCTCGTGAATTTTCTTATTCACATGCACCGTGATGTCCTCGAAGTTGCTCTGCAATCATCTACTCCAAAAGATACTGTTCACCCGCGGTATATCACAGAATTGCTTACTGGCATCCTCAGAAGCGTCGGACGCCCAGCAGACGTCACTCGCACCAGTAAACGGGTCGGGGACCAGGTCGTGTGGAACGATGACCCTCAGTTGCCATGGCGGCGCTCGGCTCTCTGGCTTCTCATCAAGGTCGCCCTTCAGACGACTCTTGGCCGTAATGCCTACAAGGCATTCATATTGTTCTTCATGTGTTGCCTTGCAGAAGGCAAGCTTTCTGCAAACCTACCTAGTGATATTGTCCACTTCATGTCGGCCAAAATCAGCAGACGCCTACAGAAACTTGGTGCCTCTGCCCCAGACTGGCTCTCGTCCGCTGTGTTGCAGACTTGCACTCTCCTCCGATCCGTCATCGAAAAGCGGTGGGAGCAGGTACAGGCTACTCAGCGTAAATCCCCGCCATGGACGCCCTCTCAATTCGATTTTTCCAGAGACATTCGACTCTCGCTCCTGGGTAGTGGGGGCGGTCATTCTCTTCCAGAGATCGAGCCTCCTGACATCCCATTCGACCCTCAACACCCCAAACGAGGTTCTCTTAGCGACTTCCTTTCCTCTGACGGGCGCTTCTTTGAGGAGACATGTACTGGACACTATATCACCCTCTATGACGTCGAACAAGCGATTGAGAAGGGTATTGACACTTGGGTTGATCAGATTACGAATAACAACGAGGCCTCCGTCCAACTGGAGATCTTGGCGGACAAATACTCCTCTACCGCATTACAAACATACGGGAACAATCCAGAGTTCCTTTCAGTCATGTACCTGACAACGTTTGAACTATGGGTTGCGCTGGATAAGATAGCTATCAAGGAAATTCCTATGCTGGCCGATTACTCCCCGGAGGTCCCTACGAGTCTTCTAGAAAACCTGTTACTTTGCAAGACTAGTAGTCTCCATCGTCTTCGTCGCGCCCAGCAGTACCTATCTCGTCGCCACGCTCAGTCTCGCAGTCAGTGGTCTGTGTTTTCCTCAGCAATCACTGCAGACAGTTTTGCGGTCCGTTTCTACAGAAGTTCTTCCCACCATCAGCGTCTCAAGGCCCAAATCGAGGGTGCAGCACGGAGTGAAGTCCATAAAAAAGTCGCTGAGCTACAGGACAAGAATCGTACCAAGCGTCCTTGGCGCACGGAAGACACAATCAGTGTCCACGTGTGGCCATTGCCTGCAGACCAACTCCAAGCCGAGGTGGTCGTGTTCGAATTAGATTGTCCAATTGCTTTCAATATGTGGCGTTCTGCTACATTCCATCTCTTGGTTGATATTTGGTCAGCGCCTGTTCAGCAGTTTGAAGGTCCTCGTGTCAAGCTAGACAGTTATCAACCACTCGAAACGTATCTTGTGAAACATCCGAGGTCACGGATTCTTCTCGGTTCTGCTATGTGGCCACGCCATGATCACGTTGTCCCCATCCCTGCCAAGCTGAAACAGGTTTGCCTCGAAAACAACTTGGAATTCTTTGCCTTTGATACGCGCACCGGCAAATCCGTCTCTGGATCACTTGGTTGTAGCGACAACAGTGACCATTGCACGTACAAACTTCCCAGTGGACCGTACTATAATTTACAGCACTGCGTCGGCTTGACTTCCCATACATCGAACGAAATTATCGCGAATCAAGCCGACTGTCACGAGGACCTTTCCGTCCATGAATATCTAGCGTTCGGGCACTTGCGTAGTGGCGAGTTACTCCAATGGCTCAATATCCTACGAGAGCTTCGAGGTCGATCATTGACTTTCTGCCGTCCTGAGGTGCATATGCTGATTACCCAAGCGGTCTCTCAAGCCGGGCCTCTTGGAGAGAAGGGATGGACATGGCATCAGGAGATTCAGGAGCCATCCTTCTGCCATGCGCTTATAGGAGAACTTCAAAGCCTTGCGCGGGACGTTGAAGCGAACTGGATGGAGGCAACGACGATGGATACCATTTCATTTCTACTCCGCCGCGTGCTTGCGTCTAGCATCGATGAGGCTACTTCAAAGGAAGTACTTGACCTTCTTCGTACCGTTCGTCTCAAGGTGTTCTCCTGGGTCCAGGAACTCTTATTCCGGGTCGCAAATACTCCAGGAGACGAAAGGTTGCGTGGAGTTTTGCGAGACACTGCGGTCATTTGTCGAAGCACCTTTGATGTTGATCCTGCCCTGGTTTCGCAAGTCCTTCATTCCGCTGAAGATGTTGGCATCTTACTTTCATCTGCTATCATAATCCACGACCACACGCCTAGCGATGTCTCTCACCTCCCCATGTATTCGCAGCTACTCCTTGATCGAGATCGCCGTCTTTCACTAGCTCTCGAGAGTGTCGTCAGCATGGTAATTCAAGTCGATCCGAGTGATGAAGGCATCAATCTGGCTGTTGGAAGGATTTGGCCTGAACACCATCCCGGATCGACATGGACTCCATTAGACCCTCCAAACTCACGCTGGTTTTGGTGCACAACTGCGCCTCACGCCAATCGGTCTCCTCAAGTGGTCCATCTCAATATCCTTGATGGATCACTCTTGGTCAACAGGGGGCCGTTCAGAGCTCCTTTGCCGAACAAGTTGGTGGGCCACCCGTTGTATAAGCTAATATTTGGCGAGGTACGATTCATCATACACGTTGCAATGTGACCTATTGACCATGTACACAGAAATCGATCGCGGCCACGCAAGACGATCTCGGAAGTATGAATTATTCGTCAATAGATTTGGTCTGCGATCATCAGGTGAGATTACTATCAGAGGTTTAAGCCTCAAATAGGAATTTAGACGGTATTCCTAGGTGTACTTTTCTCTCGGACCCAACGGGTCGACTCTTGTCATTCGAGCAAAACGGAAAGGTGATTCAGAAATTATCGAGCTCATCCCGCATGAGAGACTGGAGGGTGACTTGCCAACCGTATTGATCCACGGACATGCTCACTGGCTGAACCGTTCCACATCCGTCATGGAGATTCGTCCTCTCCATAGCCTTTGGGAGACCTCATCGGACAATTGGAAGGCAGAATGGAGTGGTGATCACTATTACATGCGGAAGGGCAACGAGTACCTCGTGGACGTTCGGAGCCCATCCTGGGACATGGTATCACGTCTTTTACGGCCACTCAGTCCCCCGCAGGATCTCATCATCAGTGTATCTCCAATTAGCCCCAGCCACCTTATGCCCGATTCCCCACTACAACTCTCTGTTGTCTTGCCGCGGTATGGCCTATCCTTCTACGTTGATGAGGATAGAAATCTCCAATCCCGCGACTTTCGGGACATGATCTATGACGAGGATCAATCTATTGGCACGCTTTTTGGGCTGGTCAATCAGCTCGTCCTTCGGTCGAAGAACGAGGAGTCCCCTCCCGAACTCGTCCCCCGATGTGTTCTCGTTCCGGACGGTTCTGTCTCATTCCGGATGGATGGACATCACGCTCGTGTCGAAATCACCACCGACCCTTCCGTCCTGCAGCGGGTCACGTACCAGACTTACAGGGTCAATGCTGACCTGGGTTGCTTGACAGGGAACGGCAGCTTGACGAGCAAGTTGTATTGCGCTTATCTCCACGCCCTGACTAGTGGAATTCTCCCTGATCCACTTACCGGGAGGACTGGTGTTGAAGAAGCATTGTCTATACTGCGGTCAGCTGGCTGCATGTCGAGCGCGAGGTGTAACTCTCGTGATGCAAACCTCATTGGCTCAATCGCATCCATGCACCGCTTGCAAGTGTGGTACCCCCGACAACCCATGCGGAATATCGAGTGGCAAACTCAGGAGTTGTACATCGCTTCCAAGGCGATCAAGGAGCACTACGAAAGAGTGGAGCTCTTCCACGAGAGCCCATCGATCTCTCTGTTTGAAGGATTTCCCTCACGAGATGACGGTCTCTTAAGGCGTAGTGCGCGACGCGCTGCACATATCTTTCCACCCGACTTTCCTGGCCAGCCCTCTGAGGATGCATCGGGCGTCGATGTCCGGTACCGTGCAAGAGACCTGGTGACGGCAGCCCCGGGAGAGCATCTTGCTTATGCCGCGGCGACTTGCGTTTATCGCCGGACGGTAATGAGAACTGTGGCCGTGTGGGAGCTTGTGAGTTCGTGGCGGAACATGTCTGGGGCATCTGGGAACACTGCATTGTCCCTCCAATACGACAAGTCGTGGTTAGCACCCAATCTCCCATCGATTTGGCTCAAGACGTACAATCTCCTCCGACAAAGTGACGAAAGAAAATGGTTTCAGATGTTGTTCTCGTTGCCTGCCATGGCGTATGGTTCATCGAACCTCGGCGATCTCGTTCCCATGTTTGTGGCATTTGCCTCGAACCAGCAGTTCCGTTCGGAGGACCCGCCCCACTATGATTCCTATCCCATCGCGAACGGGTGCGATCCCTCTTTGGACACGTTGCGCGAATTCGTCGTCGATTGCGCTTATCCCTTCGAACGCAGCCCCGAACGCACGGCAAGATATGGCATACTCAGTCTGGAATCGCGTCAATTTCAAAAGTACGGATACAGACGAAACTCTGATGCCGAGGCAACAGCTCAAACGATCCTGCGCGCATGGCCAAGTGCGATCCCACCACCCAGCTCACTCGACCCCAGACTGTACAACGTGACAGACCTGGAAAATAGAGTCCAGGATCACTTTTCCCGTTACTTGGCCAATTTCGAACTTAGAGAGCATTTGGCTCGGGTCCAGAGTATTCTAGACGATCTACCATCCCGGACCTCTTCGGCGTTCCGTACTCCTCACTATCCACACCCTATCTGTCCAAGTATTCCTCTCCATATCCCGTGGCCATTTACGCTACAACAACTATTCTCGCGACCCGCCCCAGTGTTGCCATCACGTGACAGATTGCATTTAGACTGGGTCGACGATAAGACCAGCACCCCCGATTCCACACTGCTGCGTCGATTGATTGCGACGGTTAGTGCAAAAGCTGCAAGTACATACCAACGTCAATACGCCTTAGCCCTCCGTACTAGTGCGGAACATTTTGAAAACGAGACATCTCTGACAAGTCATAAAGTCATGAAGTTGCCTATCGTGGAGATACTGTTGGAACATCATTCTCGGTGCAGAACTAGTTACATTGAAGGCCTCGAACGTATTCGGCACCATCTAGGTCCAAGGAACCCAAGTGAGCGGGTGATCGAGCAGTCTGGTCAATGGCCACGTGTCACTGTACAAGTGCTTTTTCGGTGTCTTGCATCCAATGCTCCTACCACACTTCCCGACGATTGGAAAATGTGTCTCACAGGGTTCGCCCTCCTCGCGCTCGAGCTACAGCGGGCAAGGAGACTGCTCTCGCTGCACTTTGGTGGCCTTCATCAGGAGCTCCATCGGGAGATATTGAACGAGGGATGTGATGGTTGGGACGCCGAGGCAAATCCAGACTGGCTATTAATTCAGGTGTGTTTTTCGCCCTATAGTTAAATATAACGCCTGACCCATCTATCTCGCGCCCACCAGTTGCAAGGCAATTTTTTCATTCGTCGTGTTCAAACTGAAGTTGTGAATGAAATGATGTCGCCACACTCGGGTGGGAACACCACCACGCAACACAATATGGGCGAAGGAAAGTCATCCGTGATTGTTCCCATCGTCGCCGCTGCTCTCGCGGATGGCTCTCAGCTTGTTCGCGTTATCGTTCCGAAACCGTTGATACCCCAGACCCTTCACCTTCTCACTGACAGGCTAGGTGGGCTTACCGACAGACGAATATATTATGTCCCATTTTCGCGTTCCTCCGCGGTCACTGTTCACAAAGCGGCATCGTTGCACCGAGTCATGCTGGAGTGCATGCAAGAGCGCGGGATTGTGGTAGTTCAACCAGATCATGTTCTATCGCTCAAGCTCGTGAGCGTGGAGAAGCAGCCATCCCTCTCAGACGACTACCGAACCGCGCGTCAGTTACTGGAGCTGCAGAGATGGCTCCACTCACATTCGCGAGATATCCTCGACGATAGTGATGAAATCCTTGATATCCGGTCCCAGTTGGTATTCTCTATGGGTCGTCAACGGCACCTGGATGGCTCCTCCGAACGATGGACCACCATTCAGCAAGTTCTTGGTCTCGTGAGCAAGCATGCGTCTTCTCTTGCAGCGTTGTTTCCCCTTGGAGTCCATTATGAACCTGGTCCGGCCGGATCTTTCCCCTACCTCCGTATTATGCAGGCTGAGGCCACCGACAAGTTGATTTCATGGGTGGTCGACGACATTATGGAAGGACTCCTTCCGAATGTCAGCTTCGGGCAACTCCATCTCCGCTCCGACATTGCAGACATCGTTCGAGCCTTCATAACGTGCGAAACCGTCCCTCCAACAAGCGCTCAAGCAGTGAAGGAGTGTTACGGGCAAACTCAACTATTGCATATTCTTCTACTGCTGCGTGGCCTCTTGGCCAGTGGCATTCTTTCTTTTGCTCTCACAGACCGACGATGGAGGGTGGACTATGGCCTTTCACCAACGCGTACCATGCTCGCAGTCCCGTATAGAGCCAAAGATGTCCCAGCGCAAAAGGCCGAGTTTGGACATCCAGATATCGCAACCATCCTCACTTACATGTCCTACTACTACGGTGGACTCAGTGAGGAACAACTCAAGCAATCTTTCGAGCTTCTCATTAGACAGCACGACACGTGTTCCGCCTATGACCTCTGGGTTCGGACCTGCCCTGCTGTCCCAGAATCTGTGCGGACTCTATCCGGTGTCAACATTCAGTCAGCGGAACAATGGAACAGGATTTTATTTCCCTTGTTCTCGCGGAACCGGGAAACGATCAACTTCTACCTGTCAAAAGTGGTGTTTCTGAAGGAAGCCAGGGAGTTTCCGTTGAAACTATGCAGCTCAGGGTGGGATTTAGTAGAGAAGAAAGAGCGCGTACTAACGGGTAAGTTGAGGATGGATTCCGGTCGTCGGACGCGCTGAGCTAATTGACGTACTTTAGGACTCTCTGGAACGAATGATAACCGATACCTATTACCCCTATCTCTTTCCCAACACGACCTGGATCATGAGCGAGGAACCAACGCAAAAGTCCTATCATACCTTCTACAGTCAGAAAATAACCACTACAAGTGTACAGCCGACAAGAATAGAAATCGGCAAACATCACGTGAATTCCTACAGATCTTGGTTGCCCAGAAACCCGAGATCCGTGTTTTGTTGGATGTTGGTGGTCAAATATTTGATCTTCAAAACCACGAACTAGCGAAAGCGTGGTTGGACATGGCCCCAAGTGCTTCTGCCGCCGTATACTTCAACGAGGATGATGAAATAATGGTGCAGACACGAGACGGAAATCCACAACTCCTGCGGTCGTCGCCATTCGCACAGCAGCTGGACCGATGTATAGTATACCTTGACGACGCACACACGCGTGGTACCGACATTCAATTTACGATGGGGTTCCGTGCGGCCGTTACGCTGGGCTCCAAGATCACCAAAGACCGTTTGGTCCAAGGTATGTCGGTTTATACTTTTTCATCCCGCTATTCTTATGCTCTGTCTCACAGGTTGCATGCGGATGCGGATGCTCGGCCACGGTCATTCTGTCACGTTTTTCGCGCCACCCGAGGTTGATCGGCGCATCCGTTCTGTCGTGGGAAAAAGTCCGTCTGAAAATGTCGAGGCCATAGATGTCCTGCACTGGACCATAGTAGAGACGTGGGACAACGTTCGGCGGTGGGCGCCTCATTGGGTACAGCAAGGAATTGATCATGGGTCCCGATACCCCGCTTGGTTGAGCTACTGTAGTGGTCAACTGACCTCGAAAGAGCTGTCAGATAAGTGGCTTCGATCAGGAACCAAGGGCTTAGAAGACCTCTACGAGGCGCGCAACGCTTGGGACCTTTCCTTGCTCACCTCTGCGGATATCCGTCAGCGCTGTAATGATCTTGGAGTTCTGTCATTGGGCGCTGTCGGCATGGATGAAGAACAAGAACGAGAGCTTGTTGACGAAGTCAAATGTCAACAAGTAGTAGTCACGCGGCCATCGAAGGTACAGCCAGCGAAACACTCGGTTCACCCAGGTGTCGTCGACTTCATCAAGACTGGGGTCATTTCTACAGAGTCTGTATCCTCGAGGACAAACCAGGCTTTCCGTCCTGCTTTTGACTCACTTGGCGCGACCTCTGCAGCTACCGACGAATCGTCCATTTGGAGTCAATCCGTGTTGGTGACAAAAGATTTTGAAGAGACTGTCCAAGCAACCGGGGGGAAGGTGGACGACTACTTGCGGCCTGTCCACTGGGTCCTATCCGCGAAGAGAGAATCCGGGGACGTGGTGGTGGTATTAAGCCCTTATGAAGCCAACTCTTTACTATCAGACATCAGGTCAAGCGACAAAATTCACCTCCACCTGTATGCGACTCGGGTCACCAAATCTACGAGAGCGAGCGGAGATCTTGCATTGTACAATATCCCCTCCGTCCCGGATGGGTGGTTTCTCCCGTCGTCATTCGCAGACCAGCTGGGCATGTTTGCTGGGGACCTCTACCTGAAGGACTACGATACATACCTTCGGTTGTGCCGCTTCCTTTGCGTGTACACGAGGGAGCTGAAAGGCAAAGGGATTACGGTCGAGCCCGATGGATTCATCAAACCGGAGAATCGGAATGATCAGATGGCGCACATGTTCTCAAGATCACCCCTCGTTGTGCTGAGAGCGTTGATGGAATTACGGAACAATGGCATTGACTTTACCTCGACGCATAGTGGGAAGTTACTTGACGGACGACTACTTTTTGAAGAAGATTTCGATGGTTGAATGAGTGTACATTTACTTCTTCTTCTTGAATGGGCTGAGACACAGATATCTGTCACTCTCAGACTTTTAATGGATATGTAGATGCATGCCCCTCAGCATTTCTGGACCCTTTTGGCCCAGGTTTATGGTGCGGGACACATGTCTGGGAGTCCCGCACAAGCCGTAGTATTACCGTGCACTGTTCAAATTGCTCCTACTGTGTTGGCACGCCTTTCCCTGCTTGTTGCGTTGTTCAACGATACTACTAGTGCTCATTCCCCGACTGACTTGCCATGCGCAAACCACATGCCAGTACACAGTATAAAGGGGGGCTCTGGGCCCGTGTTGAGCACGTTTTTAGTTTTCTTCTTGACAACCTACACTGTGGGTCGTGGGTTGCTTATACACTTGTTCAACTCGCTGACAGTATCGCGGTTTAGTATCCGAATGTGTGACAAGTCTCTCCTTGACACTGGGTCAGGGGACGTCCATACAAGTTCAAGATATATCATTACGCACATCTTTTTTCCTCCCCAGCTTCCTGGAGGGAATGATCATACTACCCGCAACGATCATGCTCTAGCTACTGCGGTTTGTGCTGCTGCACGCCTCTACAGTGACCACGTAGACCAATCCAATCACTCTCAATGGCACAGCATTTTACGAATGCTCGAAAATCTACGGGATATGATTGAGTCTGAAAGGCTAGACGAGCTGCGAACTATCTCCCAGTTCTGCAGCACGAATACTGGGGGTGAGCTTTCCAGTCCCCACACTATCCTAGAAACTCATATCGTGAAGACGTTCTTGCATTGCATGTTCGTGCCCAAAACGCCGGGGTTTTGTTCAGAAAACAGGACGAGGCCACTATTTTCGAGTCTTTCGAATTATCTTCGATGACCCAGAATGTGATGACTACAAAGGGAAAACTCGTCTGCTCTTACCCTGGGCCGGCCATCGAGATTCCCAACCTGGTGTTCGATAACGAGGACTTTCTATCTGAACTCGCGAACTTCCTTGTTCGAATGGACCGTGACGTCCTGGATAATGATGATAATGATGATGCTTCTGATGCTTCACGGTCATCTTTCAAAAATACCGTCCACCCACGCTATATCACTGAACTGCTTACTGGGATTTTAAGAGGCGTTGGTCGCCCTGCCAACATCACTCGCATCAGCAAACGGATTGGTGACGAGGTCGTATGCACTGATGAGGCGGCGAGCCCATGGCGGCGCTCAGCATTCTGGCTTCTCATCAAAGTCGCACTTCAAACGACTCTTGGCCGTGACACTTACAAGGCATTTATACTGTTCTTTATGTGTTGCCTTGCGGATGAAAAGACATGTGCGGACTTACAAAGTGATCTCCTTCATTTCATGGCGACCAAAATCAGCCGACGCCTGCGGAAACTTGGCGCTTCTGCTCCCGACTGGCTTTCGGGTGCCGTGCTGCAGAAATGCACCTTCCTCCGATCTATTACCGAGAGCCGGTGGGGGGATGTTCAGATTACTCAGTGTCAATCCCCACTCTGGACCCCCTCACAGCTCGATCTTTCTCAGGACACTCAACTCTCATTCTCACGCAGCAGAGACTACCTTTGCAAGCCTCTCCCAAGTGACATTATCTCGGCTCCAAACATTTATTTGAGCTCCAACCATTATCGCCGTGGCACTCTCAGCGACTTTTTGTCCTCCGACGGGTATTTTTTTGAAGAAGCATATCGTACCGAGCCCCATATCACCCTCTATGATGTCGAGCGGGGGGTCTGGGAGGGCATTGACTCTTGGATTGATCAAGTTAAAGACAACAATGAAGCCTGCGTGAAACTGGAGATCTTGATGGACAAATACTCCTCGAGCGCGTTACGAACGTACAGGAACAATCCAGAACTCCTTTCGGCCATGTTGTTGACAATCATCGACCTTTGGGTTGCACTAGATAAGATAGCTATTAAGGAAATTCCCATCCTTGCAGACTACTCCCCGGAGGTCCCGGCAAGTCTTTTAGAGAACCTGTTACTATGCAAGGCTGCTAGTCTCCAGCGTCTTTGCCAAGCGCAACAATACCTCTCTCGTCGCTACTCCCAGTGCCGGAGTCAGTGGTCGGTGTTTTCCACACCAATTACTACGGACAGCTTCGCGGTCCGCTTCTACAGACAGTCTCCGCATCTTCATTATCTGAAGTCTCAAATCGAAGAAGTGCCGCGACGCGAGGTCCGTAGAAAGACCACCGAGCTTTGGCAAAAGAACGCTCGTTGCGCCATGCATCTCTTTTGCACGTTGGATAAAATAAACGTTCATGTGTGGCCCTTGCCAGCCAACTGTCTACAGGCCGAGGTTGTCGTGTTCGAGTTGGATTGTCCGGTTGCATTCAATATGTGGCGTTCTGCCACATTTCATCTCTTGGTCGATATGTGTTCACCACCCTCTCAACAATCTGACGGCCCCCGTATCAAGCTCGACAGTTATCAACCACTCGAGACTTATTTTGTCAGGCATCCGAGATCACGAATTTCTCTTGCTTCCAATACAGTGTCATACGTCAGGCGAGATTGCAGGATTCCTGCCAGACTGAACCAGGTCTGCGTCAGACCATCCTTGGAGTTCTTTGACTTTGATACCCGTACTGGTGTTTCTGTGCCAGAAGCACTGGGTCGCTGTGACGGCAAATGGTACTGCACATACACCCTTCCAAGTGGACCATATATTGGCTTACAAAAATACGTCGATTCCACCACCCACACGTCAAACGAAGTCATTGTAGACCAAGCTGATTGCCACGAAGACCTATCTGTCCATGAATACATAGCGTTCGGGCACCTGCGCAGTGGTGCGTTACTTCAATGGCTCAACGTCCTACGAGAACTTCGAGGTCGATCGTTGAGTTTCCGTCGCCCCGAGGTTCATATACTGTTCGCCCAAGCAGTCTCCCAAGTTGGGCCCATTGGACGTACGGGATGGACTTGGCATCAGGAGGTCCAGGAGCCCACCTTTTGCCATGCGCTTCTAGGAGAGCTTCGAAGCTTCATCCGGGACGTTGAAGCGAACTGGATGGAGGCGGTAACGATGGATACCATCTCCTTTCTCCTTCGTCGCTTGGTAGCATCCAACCTTGATCAGGCTGTTTCAAGGGAAGCGCTCAGCCTGCTTTGTACCGTGCGGGGCATAGTGTTTGCTTGGGTTCAGGAACTAGTATCTAGGCTCGTGAACACGCCGGGGGATCAAGGATTGCATAACGTCTTGCGAGACGTTGCAGCTACTTGTCGAAGCACGTTTGATGTGGATCCTCCTATGATCCCATATCTCCTTCATTCGGCAAAAGACATCGATGTTCTGCTTTCATTGGGTATTATAATCCACGACCATACGCCTAGCGATGTCTCTCGCCTTCCCATCTATTCGCAGTTACTCCTCGATCGAGATCGTCGGCTTTCACTTGCTGTTGAAACTATCGTCAACAATGTGATTCAGTCTGATCCTGATGACGAAGGGATCAACCTGGCAGTCAGAAGGATCTGGCCTAATTATCGCGCGGGTTCGAAGTGGACACCGTCGGATCCTCCCAACTCATGCTGGTTCCGGTGTCAGACTGCGTCAGGAGGTGACCAGGATCCGCAAGTGGTGGATCTCAACATACTTAATGGCTCATTTTTGGTCAATGGGCGACCATTTGGGATTTGGCTGCCCAGCGAATTTGTGAGGCATCCGCTGTATAAGCAAATATTCGGTGAGGTATGTGTCCGTATTAGCGAGTCTCAGTAAATGTAACTTATTGACCACGCATGCAGCAAATGTTCACGGTCATCCGAAGTGATACCCCAGGGACGGATTATTTGTCAAGAGACTTGATCTCCGATCACCAGGTAAGCACACGTTTAGAAGCTATTGTCTCGGATAAGAGCTGAGGTGACATTTTCAGGTATACTTTTCCCTCAGAAACAGCGGTTCGACTATGGTGATTCAAGCAAAACGAAAGGGGGTAATCAATTTCGGAATTATCGAGCTCATCCCCCATGACATACTGGAGGGGGACTTGCCAGCGGTCTTGATCGAGGGACATGCTCATTGGTTGAACCTCGACACATTTGTGTTGGAGGTCCGTCCTCTCCATAGCCTCTGGGAGGAATCTTCGCAGAACTGGAAGGTCGATTGTACTCGCGGTCACTGTCGAATGCAGAGAGGTAACGAACGTCTTGTGAATATTCAAAGCCGATCATGGGAAATGGTATCAAATCTCTTACGGCCACTCAGTTCCCCGGGCGATCTCATCGTCACCATATCGCCGACCAATCCAGATCACCCTGCATCGTCGCTACGCTTGTCTGTTGTCTTGCCACACTATGACCTATCCTTTTACGTTGATGAGGATGGGGATCTCCAATCCCGTAACTTCCGGGGCATGGTGTATGATGAGAATCAGTCCATTGGGACTCTTCTTGGGTTGGTCAATCGACTTGTACTTCGGCCGAAAGGCAGAAATGTCCATTCTCTAGAACTTGTCCCTCGATGTGTGCTTATCCCTGCCGGTGACGTTTTCTGTCGGATGGACGGTCAGCATGTTCACGTCGAAGTCACCACCAGCATCCCCGTCACGAAACGGATGACATACCAGACCTACAGAATTAATACGGACCTCGGCTATTTGGCAGGAAATGGCAGCTTGACAAGCAAATTGTATTGCGCTTATCTCCACGTCTTGACAAGCGGGGTTTTACCTGATCCACTCACTGGGAGATCTGGTGTAGAAGAAGCGTTGTCCATACTACAGTCAGCTAGTTGCTGGTCGAATGCGGGATTCAGTTCGCGCGATGGAGACCTCCTAGGTCTGATTGCATCCACGTGCCCCTCGCGCAAATGGTCTTCTGTAGAACCCATGCCAACCATTAAATTGCGAAGCCACGAGTTGTACGTGGTTTGCAGAGCAATCAAAGAACATCACGAAACAGTGCCAGCGGTGCCATCCCACGAAAGCCCGTCGGTCTCTGTATCCAAACAATTCCCACTTCGAGATGATAGCCTCCTAAAGTTCGTTGAGCGACGAGCGGCTCGTTTCTTTCTATCCGACACTTCTGATCAACCATTCGATGCGAACTTGGATGTCATATACCGTGCAAGAGACCTCGAGAATGTTTCCCTGGGAGAGCTCCGTGCTTGTACCGCCGCGACGTACGTTTACTGGCGGAGTGGGACGTACGCAGACTCGGAGGATATCTGGCAAATGGTACAGTCATGGGGGCGAGTGCGGGGGGTGTCTTGGGGCACTAGGTTTTCTCTCCGATATAGCAGGTCGTGGTTAGCGCCGAAACCTTGGTTGATGTGGCTGAAGACATACAATCTTCTGCGGAACAGTAGCGAAAGGAAATGGTTTGAGATGCTTTTCTCACTACCCGCCATGGCCTACGCCTCGCCGGACCTCAGGAATCTGGTTCCCCTGTTTGTAGCATTCGCGTCGTGCCAGCGGTTCCAGTCGGTGCATCCACCTCAGCATGATCAATATTTCATTTTAGAGGGGTGTCATCCTTCTTTGAGCTCCTTGCGTGCGCACGTTCACGATTGCGCCTACACCTTCGAGTCCAGCCCTGAAATGCGGGAACGTGCATGGCCTGGCGAAAACCCTAACAAGTTACAGCTTCGTCAGCTTCGAATGTATAACAGCAGACTAGATTCAGATGCCGATGCAATGGCAAGGATGCTGCTGTACGCGTGGCCTTGTGAGACACCTCCGCCGTACTCACTCAATCCCAAGTTGTATGATGTGGCCAGTCTGGATGCCACTGTCCGACTTCATTTCTCCCGCTGTTTCGCCAATTCCCAGCTCAAAGAGCATTTGGTTCGCGTTCAAAAAATTCTGAACTATTTGCTCCTTCAAGTTCAGTCCCTCCCGAGTCCTCAGACCGACCGCACCCTTCCGAATCCATATACATTTCATCCTTCGCAAAACATCAACGCTACCCGCACCCCATTGGCACCCACACTGCGCCAGCTATTTGCCAGGCCTGCACCGGTGATACCAGTACATGATAAATTGCGTCGAGATGTGATTATTGTCGACAAGGCCAACAACACTACTACAACTGCCAACACCTTACAACCCGATTCAAATCCATTGGGTCAGTTGATTGCCGCAGTTCGGGAAAAGGCAGCAAATCCATTTCAACGTCAATACCTTGCCGCCCTCTGCACCAGCGCAGAATCTTTTGGAAACGAGGTGTCCCCTGTAGACCACGAAGCGGCTCAGAAGGTGCCTACCACGGAGGCACTTCTGGAACATTATGCCCAATGCAAAACAAGTTACCAAAAAGCTCTCCACCACATCCAACGAAACCTAGCGCCTATGGACCGAAGTGAAGAAGCAATCGAGCGGTCCGGTCAGTGGCCACTTACCACTGTGCACGTACTTTTTCGGAGCCTCGCATCCAACGCACCGGCCATACTTCCAGAAGTCTGGAAAAGGTGTCTTATAAGATTCACCCTGCTTGCGCTCGGGTTGCAGCGAGCTCGGAGATTACTCGTACTACACTTCGACGAGCTGTATGAGGAGCTCTACCATGAAATACTCAATGAGGGATGTAATGGCTGGGATCCCGAGGTTTATCCAGACTGGCTGCTAATTCAGGTGAGTTTTTCGTTGTTTTGGGCATGTACGTTTACCGAGTCCGCTTGTTTCGCTTCCGCCAGTTGCAAGGCAGCTTCTTGATTCGATATGTCCAAGCCGAGGTTGCAAGTGAAATGATAACACCACGTTCGGGCAGAAACACAACCATGCAGCTCCATATGGGTGAAGGAAAGTCATCGGTAATCGTCCCCATTGTTGTCGCAGCTCTCGCGGATGGCAGTCAGCTCGTTCGCGTCATCGTTCCGAAACCATTGATACCCCAGACTATTCACCTTCTCACGGATCGACTCGGTGGACTCACAAACAGACGAGTATTTTACCTCCCATTTTCTCGTTCCACCGCTACCAGTAACCTAACTGCTGCATTGCACCATGTCATGCTGGAATGCATGCAAAGGCGTGGGGTCCTGGTCGTCCAGCCAGATCATGTTCTATCGCTCAAGCTAGTAACCATGGAAAAGCAACTCTCCCGGACAGAAGACCGTCTAGTGAGAAATCAGATGCTGGAACTACACAAGTGGCTCAAGTCTTATTCGCGAGATATTGTAGATGAAAGTGACGAAATTCTTGATGTTCGGTCTCAGTTGGTATTTACCATGGGTCGCCAACGACAGTTGGAGGCCTCTCCAGAACGATGGACCACCACACAACAACTCCTTAACCTTACGAGCAAACATGCCTCTTCCCTTCGAGATCTCCTCCCACTTGGAGTCGAGTACGAACCTGGACCACCCGGATCATTCCCTTACTTCCGTATCATACAAACAGGGGCTGCTGAGAGATTAATTTCATGGGTGGTCGATGACATCATGGAAGGACACCTTCCGAACGTCAACTTTGGCCTCTATCTCCGCTCCAGCCTTGGGGAGACAGTTCGAACCTTCATAACATGCGAAAACGTTCCTCTGGCAAGCGTTCACGTGGTGAAGGAGTGTTATGGGCAGACTGGGCTGTGGCATATTCTGCTACTATTGCGTGGCCTCTTGGCCAATGGCATTCTTTTGTTTGCATTCACAGATCGGAGGTGGAGGGTTGACTATGGGTTATTTCCAGCGCGTACTATGCTTGCAGTCCCATATAGAGCCAAGGATGTTCCAGCAGAGAAGGCCGAATTTGGACATCCAGATGTCGCTATCATCCTCACTTGCCTATCGTATTATTACGGCGGCCTTAGCGAGGAACAATTGCGGTTCTCTTTTTCGATCTTATTCGAGCAGCATGACCCGTCTTCTACTTACGATCTTTGGGTTCAGGCCTGTTCGGCTGTCCCAGAATCCTTGTGGACAACAAGCGGCATCAACATCGAGTCAACGGAACAATGGAACAAGATTTTATTCCCCCTCTTCTCGCGCAACCGGGAAACAATCAATTTCTACCTATCAAATGTCGTATTTCCGAGGGAAGCTAAGGAGTTCCCATCAAAGCTGTCTAGTTCAGCGTGGGATTTGGCCGAGAAGAAAAGAAAAGAGTTGACAGGCAAGTTAAGGACTGGTTCTGAACGATCAGGCAACTTATGCGACGTGTTCTAGGATTTTCTGGGACGAATGATAGCCAATACTTATTACCCTTGCCCATCACTCAACATGACCCAGACCATCAGCGAGGAACAAACGCAAAGGTGCTGTCATATCTTCTACAGCCAGAGAATAACTACTACTTGTGCACGGCACATCAGAACGGCGATCGGAGAAATGCACGTGAATTCCTTCAGCTCTTGGAGACACAGATGCCAGAGATTCGCGTTTTATTGGATGTTGGTGCTCAAATACTTGATCTAGGAAACCACGAACTAGCTAAAGCGTGGCTGGACATCACCCCAAAGGCTTCTGCCGCCATATACTTCAACGAAGAAGACGAGGTGATGGTGTGGACGCGGGGCGGAAGCTCACAGTTGCTGCGCTCGTCACCATTCGCTCAGCAGTTGGACCAATGTGTCATCTACCTCGATGATGCCCATACGCGCGGAACTGACTTCAAATTTCCAGTCGGATTCCGTGCTGCGGTTACATTGGGCTCAAAGGTCACGAAAGATCGTTTAGCTCAAGGTATGTGTGGTTTATGCCATTTCATTCCACTAGTATCCTAAGTATCTACCTCTCGTAGGTTGCATGCGGATGCGGAAGCTCGGCCATGGCCATTCTGTCATGTTCTTCGCGCCTCTCGAAATTGATAGACAGATCCGTGCTACGATCGGTAGAGACAAAGACACTATGGATACCATCGAGGCCACGGACATCCTACATTGGTCCATACGACAGACATGGGCAAATCTTCAACGGTGGGCGCCTCACTGGGCACAGCAGGGGATAGATCATGGGTCCCGATATACTGCTTGGTCCAGCGTTTGTAGCGGTCGACTGATATTGCGAGAGCTATCGGACAAGTGGCTTCAACCGGAAGCCAAGAGCCTGGAAGATCTCTACGAGCCCCGCAGTTCTTCTGATCTTGCAACGCTACTAACTAATGCGGACATCCGTCAGCGCTGTATCGATCTTGGAGTTCTCTCGCTATCTTCTGTCGGCATGGATGAAGAGCAAGAACGGGAACTCGTTTATGAAGTCAGGCGTGCACATCAAGTAGCAGTGGCACGGCCCGTGAAGGTACCACCAGCGACTCACTCGATTCACCAAGATATTGTTGACTTTGTCAAGACCGGCGTTATCTCTGCACAGTCTATATTCTTCAAGATAAACAGAGCTTTTAGCCCAGCTTTCGACTCTTTGAGCGCGACCTCTGCGGCCACTGATGAATCGTTCATCTGGAGCCAGTCTGTATTGGTGACGAAAGATTTTCAAGAGACCGTCAGACTATCGGGGGGGAGGACGGATGATTACTTGCGCCCCGTCAATTGGATTCTGTCCGCGAAGGGGGAACGGGGGGATGTGCTGGTGATACTGAGTCCTTACGAAGCAAACTGTTTGTTACCAGATATCAGGAAGAGTGGCAAAGTTCACCTCCATCTGTTCGCAGCCCGGGTCACGAAATCAGTGAAGCCATGTGGTGACCTTGCCTTGTATAGCATCCCTTCAGTCCCGCATGGATGGCTTCTTCCCTCCTCATTCTCTGATCAGTTGACCATGTTTACTGGGGAGCTGTACCTGAAGGATTACGCGACGTACCTCCGGCTGTGCCGTTTCCTTTGCGTATACACGAGAGAGCTGAAGGGACACAAGGATATCGTGGTGGAACCCGATGGATTCATCAAGCCGGAGAATCGAAACAACCAGATTCCGCATACATTCGCGAAGTCACCACTCGTTGCATTGAGGGCATTAATGGAACTACGGAACAGGGGAATTGACTTTACATCGACGCATGTGGGGAAACTACTTCATGGGCAACCGCTTCTCAAAGGAGATTTTGATGGTTGAGCCAACGTATCGGTTACTTTTTTTTTCGATCAGGCGAATGCTGATGGACTCCTGCAGAGGTGGGGCTTGAACTGTACTCGTCGACTCTTTTTCATGTCGTTTTTACATAATTGATCACATATTCATGCATCTATTTTTAAAAACTATGGTCAAGTTTATATTTTCAATTGCTCCTTTCATCGACATTGGCCAGCGAGCTCAGCTCTATCGGCGGTTGTTTGTATCTGTTGTGCAAAAGCTTCGTACCTAGTTGCATTACCTAATCGAGAATCCTATTGTCTTTGCGCGTGGGTGCGACAAAGAAACCAGACAATAGCGACCACATCTTCGCCTCGAGTTGTTCGTCGTCATCCGCGACAACGATGAACAACCGCGACCCATCACTCGTCAGTGTCGACGTCAAGAAACATGACCTGGACACACCCGTTTCGTCAACAATTTCTATACACGAGATACCTCCTCCTCCACCCCCAGCACCAGCGTTTAAACTGCTCTTCTCGTTTCTCACCCCGAGGCACAAGCTTGTACTACTCACACCCGCC
>JBBPTX010000253.1:0-41539 GCA_038094595.1 Pulveroboletus aff. annulatus
CTCTTAGACTCTGGCGCAAACTGCGTCTTTGTAGATAATGTTTTCGCTATGCAACACGCACTCCCACTTAGACAACTCGCACAACCACTTACTGTTTACAATGTAGACAGTACTCAGAACAAAGCAGGCAAGATTACACACGTCGCGTCCCTCTTGCTAGATTACAAAGGACATCGAGAAATAGTCGAAGCAGAAGTCACCAGCTTAGGAAAGAATCAGATGGTGATCAGCTACTCTTGGTTAAAGAAACATAACCCGGATATCAATTGGAAGACCGGGGAAATCAAATTAAAGAGTTGCAGAAATGAATGTTGGGAGCTCAGAGATAAAAGTGTATATCTCAGGCTATTAGAAAAAGAAGAGCAGGAAGCTCAGTATAAGGTATATGAAACTATAAAAATGCTAGAAAAAGAACAAAATGAAAAACAAGAACGAAATATTAGAATAGGACAAGCAGTGGATGAAAAGTTGAAATTCCTCATGGATCAAAAGAAATCTGCCGCAGAACTTGTGCCAGACTGCTATCACGAACATCTAAAAGTATTTGAAGAAAAGGCATCCACCAGAATGCCCACACGAAAATCTTGGGATCATGCCATAGATCTTAAAGAAGACTTTCAACCAAAGAAGGGAAGACTCATACCCCTGAGCGCAGATGAACAGAAGGAAGTATCGGACTGGTTAGAAGATCAATCTTCCAAAGGATACATCAGACCTTCCAAATCTCCCCAAACGTCACCAGTCTTCTTCGTTCCAAAGAAAGACGGGCGAAAGCGTATGGTACAAGATTATTGTTATCTAAACTCATAGACAATACGAAATAATTATCCCCTCCCTCTCATTTCGCAACTCGTAGATCGATTAAAAGGAGCCAAGCTATTTACCACGTTGGACCTCAGATGGGGATACAACAATGTATGCATCAAAGAAGGAGACGAATGGAAAGCGGCCTTCATCACGCATAAGGGAACTTTCGAACCCCTGGTTATGTTCTTTGGATTGTGCAATTCTCCAGCCACTTTCCAAACCATGATGAATAAACTATTCGCAGACATGGAAGATGTTGTGGTGGTCTATATAGATGACGTCATGATATTTACCAAGACAGATAACGAACAAGAGCATGCAGAAATCGTCAAGAAAGTACTAAAGCGTCTAGAGGAGAATGATCTCTTTGCCAAACCAGAAAAGTGTCACTTCTTCAAGAAAGAAGTCGATTATTTGGGGATGGTTGTAGGACAAGACGGGATCAAGATGGATCGAAAGAAGGTCGACGCCATCTTAGATTGGCCAGCACCCACTAACGTAAAAGGGGTGCGAAGCTTTCTCGGTCTTCCCAATTACTATCGTCGTTTCATAGAAGGGTACATGCAAGTCGCCAGACCTTTGAATGACCTCCTAAAGAAAGACGTCTCTTGGAGATGGGACTCTCCACAACAAGATGCTTTTGATAAATTAAAAGAACGATTCACCACGGCTCCTATTCTTGCCTATCCAGACATTGATTGTCAATTCTGATTAGAAACAGATGCCTCTGACTATGCAATAGGGGCAGTATTATCAATATTAAAGGAAGACAAGTGGCATCCAGTGGCATTTAGCTCGCACTCGATGTCACCAGAAGAGAGAAACTATCCTATTGCAGACAAAGAGATGCTAAGCATCATTAGAGCGCTAGAGCAATGGCACCATTATCTAGAAGGAACGGAACATCCATTTGAAGTATGGAATGATCATGCTAACCTTCAATATTTCATGAAAGTGCAAAATTTGTCTAGGAGACAAGCTAGATGGGTGCAATATCTATCTAGATTCAACTACACCTTTGTATATAAACCAGGATCGTCCAACGCAAAGGCAGATGCTCTCTCCAGAAGAGAAGATAATGCACAAGGAATAGAGGACGATAATAAAGGCATAATTATGATATCCCCAGAGCGGATAAGGACAACATCATCCAAAGTCGCAATCTACGATGAAGGGGCACAGCTACATCAAGACATATTTAATCAAACATGTCTCTTGACGGAGACAGAAGTACAGAAGCTATGTAAAGAACATCGAGTGTGTGAAGAAGCAAATGGGCTTCTTTACCAAGAAGGGAACCAGTTATACATTCCGGCCAAAAACAAAGATAATGAAGATCTAAGAATCAAGACCCTTAAATTATGTCATGACTCGCCTATGGCAGGTCATCCCGGAAATGAAAAGACTATTGACCTAGTCTTACGTCACTATTGGTGGCCTAGCGTCACAACTCAGATCAAAGATTATGTATCTCATTGCGATCAATGCGCACGAATGAAGCCTTTCAACCAGCCTAGCTCTGGTTTATTGCAACCTTTAGAAATCCCTAATGGACCCTGGCAGGACATATCTGTCAATTTTGTCACAGATCTGCCAGAAAGTAACAGATCAAACAGCATTTTAGTGGCTGTAGATCGCTTCTTGAAGGAAGTGGTGCTCATTCCTTGTTGCAAGACGACGTCCGCCATTGAGACCGCAAGTCTCTACCTACATCACATCTTCAAGCACCATGGAATTCCCCTATCTATAGTGTCCGATCGAGGACCTCAGTTCGCTTCACAAGTCATGGCAGAGCTATGCAAGAAGCTTAATATAAAACAACGCTTATCTACTGCACACCACCCACAGACAGATGGTCAAACAGAAAGAATGATCAGGGATGTGCAACAGTATCTAAGAATATTCTGTGCAGAGCGTCAAGGCAAATGGGCACAATGGTTACCCATCGCACAATTCAGTTATAACTCTAAGAGGCAAGCCTCAAGAAGTCTCCATTCGAAGTTACTCGTTCATACACTCCGCGCATGGGAATAGAACCCATCGCATCACCCTCCAAGGCACCAGCTGCCGATGAATTCCTATCCACCCTACACGATGTGACAGAGCAAACTAAATTAAATCTAGAACAAGCTCAGCTGCATATGAAAGCACAAGCTGATAAACATAGAAAGGAGACTCCTCCCTACAACGTTGGAGATAAAGTATGGCTATCCACAGATAACTTAAGGTTGCCGCGTGCAAGTCGCAAACTAACAGAATGATGGCTAGGGCCCTATGACATCATCACACTAGTTGGGGATAATGCAGTAACCCTTCGCTTGCCATCCTCTATGCGGATCCATCCAACCATTAATATATCACGGGTTAAACCTTATAAAGAAAGGCTTCAGGGACAACCTGTCATCGCTCCCGGCCCTATACAGGTAACCGAGGATCGAGATAATTTATACGAAGTAGAAAGGATCATTGCTAGTAGATTCAAAGGTTGTCGCCTTGAATATCTGGTCCATTGGCTAGGCTATGATGAGACAGATCAAACTTGGGAACCGGAAGATCATCTTCTACCGGGTGCGCTTGATGCCATTGGCAATTTCCATAGGGAGTATCCTTCTGCACCTCGAAGGTTGCGGATGTCTCATTCGACATTCATACGATGCTTTCACGAACGCGAAGATCTCACTCTTCCATCAACACACCCTTTTGATCGCCTGGAAGTCAATCCTTAGATGGGGGGTAGTGTTACAGTTACATATTTTTCATCCTCACTTTGCACATACAGACACTTTTCTTTATCTTATCAAGGGAAAACCCGACCTAGACACTGTGCTAGACACAGGGGATCTATGGGCCCTTCTAGATCAGTAGGGCTTCACCTTCAAACTCTTCACCCTCGCCCCACTGATCACAGCATGTATTTAATACCTCGTGATCATCACAGACCTCACATCAGTCACCCCATCACTGTGATGTGATCCCTTATCTTTAATTACCGTTGACACCTTCCATTCCACCCACCCGCAGCAGATCAACGGCTGGATACCTCATGTATATATTAATCTCCGTTACAGGCCGACTCCTCATGTCGATCATGTTGGGCCTAGGGGATGGACTTATGTAGATACATATCTAGATCGGTACACAACATGTATCTACACGTAGAATAGTATATAAAACGAGTCTGGATGAAGCCTAGTCTTCAGTCTAGTCCTCTTGTCCACTGCCTACAAAGCATTCCTCATAAGATAGCCACTCTGCTCGATGTTTAGGATAGTGATTGCCTGCAAAGAATTGTAGTCACAACAGACACACGAAGGTGGGTGAGCCGTAGTGTGAAGCGCTCACTTAATGGTAGAGCAGAGACACAAGGAGCAAAAGTGAGTGGATTGCTAGTGCTAACTAGGCAACAAGACATAGGTAGAACTAAGCTAGGGAAAAGAGACGAAAGGCCCTGTTGAAGGGCTTATATAGTGAAGTAAGGGTGTGATAGTTATGTGTCACAGCGGTTAAGGGCTGGTGTGGGAAGTGGCGGTAGAAATAGAAAAGCCAATGGCAAAACCACACATGAGAACAAGACATTAAGGGCCAGCGCATGCAGCATGAGAAGATCAGAAGAAAAGGAGTACCTGTGCAGTGGGGGATAAGCACGCTTATGAGATGTATGGAATATCATAGAACGACATGGAAGGAATGAGGTTAAGTGTGAGAAGTGAAAAGTATTAGTCTGATATCGTAAGAGAAAAAGTGTTTGTCCTGCAAGTGAATTGTAACATTATCCCCTTAGTAACCTAAAGCTATGGCGAGGATTCCTTACAAGTCTCTAAAAGTGGGTCCGGGGGAGCCGGTGATGTTGGCATAACCGACATCATCTAATTCATCTCCATCCTCATAGGAAGAGGGAGCATGGGGGGAGGATGGTGCTGGGTGGTACGAGTTTTGAGAGGAGGAGGACGACTGACAAGAGGTATGGTGGGGTGTGGCTCAACAGACAATTTGTCCATTGTGGAATGCAGCTTGGGGGCGGCATGGCATGGATGTGGACAAGGATTGAGCGTGGGGAGAAGTGAGGCAAGAGGCAAGGGGGCGAGAAGATCCTGGACAGCGGGCAAGAGAATGGCCAGGTGCATGTTGGAGGCATCCTGTGCAGACATGTTGCTGACAAGATAACTGGGTATGTCCGAGGCAGTGGCATTGGAAGCACCACTAGTTGAAACAAGGATGTCCAGGGTAGACGCAATCTCTGCCATTTCAACCAGTCCACCAGTCATTAAGTGTTTGCCTGTGAATAGGCAATCTGTCTCTCAGGACTTCATTTCCAAGTCCTTGACCAGCAGCAGCTAGGTCTCAGAAGTGGTTGTCGACGTCAAGGAGGAAGGTATCATAGCCCATTTGGAAGGCATGAGCGTACAACTGGTAACACGTGTGATAGATAAAGTCCTGCATGATCTTGCCAAGCATAGTGTGAGGAAAGATCGGGCCAAAGCCGGAGATGAAGGCAGCGATGTGATTCAATTGCATCGTGGTTTCAAACCAAGTAAAGATGGGTGAACCATTAGAAGAATAGATGCTAATAGGAACACGAAGACAATTGTCAGACATAAGTGAATGGAAACGGACGTAGTTCTCATCAGTAAAACATTCCTCCCAGAGTCTATTGGTGTGTCAGTGGGCAGAAATGTCTAAGGAGGCTTGGAAGTCCCATCCAGAGTGGGCAATAAGAGAGTCTGAACTAGGTGCATGGACAAGTTGGGGACGGTGAATGCCTAAGAACGAGGGAGGTCTGGGAGAAGATTCCCGATCAGGCGGAGGGGTAAATGATGGCAAGGATTGGATCCTACCTGAGACGGAGGAGACGTGGGAGCGGGGAACATCACCAACAAGAGTGGTGAAGTTGACAGGCTGAGGGGTGGCAGGGCAAGTAGGAGAGACCCTCTTGGGGTCAGTAGTGGGAAGATGGACGGTACTGGGGTTGATAGAGGGTGCGGCAGCGGGGGTGTCGACATTGGTGAACTTGATAGCCATTAGTAGAAGGTGGAGTGGATTTAGCTGTGGCGTGGTGGGCAAGCGGATGAGAGGGAGAAAGTGCGGGGGTATTATCTTTTATAATTGTCGAGCAACTCTGACGAATGTTTCAAGTTCCACTTGGATTCCCATGATTCTTCTTCAGCGGAGTATCCTTTCCATCGGATCAGGTACTGTTGGGCCAATGGCATGCCACGATGCCATATGATTCATTCGATTTCATATTCTTCTTGTCCTTTGACAAGATCCAGAGGCAGTGTGGGGAAGTTCGGGCCGTGTATGTCGTTTTCACGATAGGGTAATAGCAGAGAAGTGTGGAACATGTTGTGAATTTTCCACGTTCGTGGGAGTTGGAGGAGATAGGAGATGGGGGAAATGACGTCGGAGATAACGAAGGGTCCTTCGTGTTTCAGGGCGAATTTCGGATCTTGGACGGACCTTTTAAGATTCCTGGCCTCCAGCCAAACTTGTTCCCCTTTCTTGAAGGGTACGAATTTCGACTTAGACCTGGACACCATGACTTGACATGCAAGTTCATGGGATGCGAGGGCTTCGTCTCATAATGCAGTGTTACAGCTATATATTTTTCACCCTTACTTTGCGCATACGAATGCTTTCTTTATTCTATCAAGGGAAAACCCAACTTAGACACTGTGCTAGACACAGGGGATCTACGGGCCCTTCTAGATCAGTGGGCTTCACCTTCAATTCTTCACCTTTCGCCCCACTGATCACAAATATGTATTTAATACATCGTGATCATCACAGACCTCACATCAGTCACCCCATCACTGTGATGTGATCCCTTATCTTTAATTACCATTGACACCTTCCATTCTATCCACCCGTAGCAGATCAATGGCTGGTAAACTCATGTATGTATTAATCTCCATTACAGGCTGACTCCTCATGTCGATCATGTTGGGCCTAGAGGATGGACTTATATAGATACGTATCTAGATCGATACACAACATGTATCTACACATAGATTAGTATATAAAGCAAGACTGGACGGAGCTCAGTCTCCAGTCTAGTTCTCTTGTTTCCCTCCTACAAGTCATACCTCAGATAGTTTTCCCACTCGAATCTAAAAGATAGTGATTGTCTGCAAGATTTGTAGTCGCAACATGCGGTTAGCGTTTTGAGACGAGTTTCAATAGCAGGGATGTTGGTTTCAGTTATTATCAAAGATAGGGCATGGGGTTCATACCCCATCATGAGGTAAAACAGGGATTTGCTGGTAACAGAGTGAGGTCGGTGATTGTGTGTGAATTCGGCATGGGAGATATGCTCAGATCAAGTGGAAGGATGATCTCCACAGTAGATGCGAAGGTAGGTTTCAACCTCTTGATTCACGCATTCGGTTTCACTGTCAGTTTGTGGGTGGTATGCCATTGAGAGGGAAAGATCATAGTTGAGGAGGCATCCGAGTTCTTTGGTGTAGGTGGAAGCAAATTGCAGGCTGCGATCTAAGATGATTTTGTCATAGAGACCAAAGCGGAGATAAACTTTATGGAAAAAGAGCACTGCTATGCCTTTGGCAGTGATTGATTTCTTCGTAGGGCAAAGAATTACCCCCTTAGTAAGGCCGTGGTCCACCACAACCAATAAAGAGTCGAAACCCCCAGAGAGGGGGTGATTGGTGATTAAATCGCATGAAATCTGCTAGAAGGGGCGAGAGCAAGAGGAAGGGATAGGAACAAGCAGGGGAGACGTAGGGTGAGTGTTTGCCTTGTTGTGCTGGCACACGGCACAGCCCTCAACGTAGGAGCGAACAAAAGTGGCAAGGCCAGGCCACCAGAACTCAGAAGCGACGAGCTGACGGGTCTTAAGGTAGCCCAGGTGACCAGTGGAGGCGTGATCGTGGGAGCGTTGGATGATAGCGCAGTGAAGATCATGGTCGGGAGGGACGTAGACGCACCCTTGGTAGAGGAGGACGCCATCAGTATATTGCCAATCAGAGAGGTGAGAGCGAAAGGCGGGGGGTAGAGATCCATCAATCTCCTGTAGTTTGTGGAGAACGAGGTCATCGGATGTGGAGGTGGAGGCAATGTGGTTGGAGAGGGTGGAGTCAATGAGGTGGACAAAGAGGGTGTTGGGAAGGAGGGTGACTCCGGTATTATCAGAGTCGGCGCGAGGGAGGAGGTCCAGTCATCAGGACAGGGCATCAGGGCTGGCGAGTTGGGTGCTGGGAACATGGGTGATGGAATAGTCATAATCAGCAAGATCGAGGAGCCAACAAGCTTGATGGCAGTTGAGGTCTTGGGGGCAGTGGAAATACGTCAGGTTCTTGTTACGATTCACTTGCAGGATGAACGCTTTTTCATTACTTACAATATTGGACTAACTCTTTTCCTTTCTCATGCTTAACTTCGTTCCTTCCATGTCATTCTACGACATTCCATACATCTCGTAAGCATGCTAATTCCCTCACTGCGCAGGTACTCCTTCACTTCTGCTCTTCTCACGTTGTATGCACTGACCCTTAACGTTCCTTTCTCATGTGTGGTTTTGCCATTGGTTTTCTATTTCTAACGCCACTTCCCACACCTGCCCTTAATCAATGTGACATGTAACTGTCACACTCCTACCTTGCTATATAAACCCTTCAACAGGGCCTTTCGTCTCTTTTCCTTAGCTTAGTTCTACCTACGGCTTGTCACCTAGTTAGTGCTAGCAATCTACTGTTTTTACTCCTCGCGTCTTCACTCTACCATTAAGTGAGCGCTTCACACTATGGCTCATCTGCCTTCGTATGTCTTTACCTTTGAACCTTCAACCTGCTAGTCAAGCTAGACAGCAGTTACCTTAGACCCGTCACCCTTGACGGAACTCTCGACCCAGCAACCCCACGGTTGGTCCCAGTGTCATCGTCAATACAAACGACCGAGCCTTTGACCCTACTAGGCGTTAGTAGGTCTACATGCGACCACACCCATGGCCATGCATAACAAAAGAACTAAGCTACCTCCTTGTTCGGGTACTATCACATACACTGCCCACCATAGCTTCTCATTGAAACACTCAAACCACTGATCCACGTTGGAACCCTCGAGAACCTCCGCGTACTTCACACTCAGATTCCTCTGACACCCCCGAAGACCCCAACCAAGCATATTGGGACAAGACCCTGACGAGCCTTTATTAGACTCAGATGAAGAACTCGCTACCCACAACCTTGCCCATAGTTTTTCTGCTTCTGTACAGATACCTCGTCCTCAGACACCCCCATCCCCGACACCCAGATGCCAAACTGGCCACATCTTTCCTCCGATCCCTTGTCCCCCATCACCTACTATGACTACCAATCCTCTTGAACTCCGCATCAGCACTCCAGACAAGTATGATGGCGACTATAGAACAGCCAAGCAATGGTTTGACTCCATCGCCTTTTACCTCAACGTAAATGCTGAGGTATATACCACCGACCCAAAGCGCATCACCTTTGTGCTCTTGTACATGACCCAGGGCCCCACACTCACGTGGGCAAACAACTTCTGCTCCTTGAAGATCGCAGCCGATGGCTCAATTTCGATGGGCTCATGGTCCGACTTCCATGATGCCTTTATCTTGGCGTTCAAACACTATGACACCACCGGCAATGCGATTGCCTGGCTCACCACCACTCGCATGACCACCACCAAAAACGGTGGATACTCCCCCTCGCTTACTGAGTACAATGCTCAGTTCCAGAACCACTGCACTATTGCCGGTATCACCGACGACAATGTCCTTATTGGCTACTACTCAGCCACCATCCCTGACACCCTTATGCACCGAATCCTAGCCATGGAAATGGTCCCCACCACCATAGACACCTGGTTAAAGAAGGCTGTCACCTTCCAAACTCACATGGAGCATGCCCAAGAAATCGCCACTCACCACAAGACCCCCACTTGCCACATGTACCATCAGTACTCCACCCCCACTCCTACCAGGGACCCTAATGCCATGGACATTGATGCCGTCTGCCTCCAATGACTTACCCCTACTGAACGAGAGCAATGCCGCAAAGAAGGAATATGCTTTCACTGTCGCCAGAAAGGACATCAGGCTACCGCATGCCCCACGTTCATCTCCAACACCCCAAGGCCGAAGAAGGTCGTTTGGAAGGTCATGGAAGCAGAAGTAGAAGACGAAGAAGAAGTCCCTTGACTACAGGAGATAGATGAAGAAGAAGATGACAAAGAGCCGAAGGTGTCTTGCATCATTTTCACCTCTCAGGATTTTTGAAACGGGATGCTGCCTCGATGTCAGTAGTTCCCTCCTCTATGTGTGCACCTGTACTTGTATCTACGTCAAAGAAATCGATGCACATTCCCTTGCAACTCATCGATCCCTTGCATGTTACGTGTGGCCCTGGTAGGGTCGCACGCAGCCCTGCTATATCCGCCTAGGCGGGTTGTCGGTGGTCAACCGTCGGGGATACCAACGGCGGTGGTGCAACCTAGAGTTGCAGGAGTCGGGGAGGGTACGCGAGAGTGAGGATACTCAAGCGTCGAGGTTCACTCAAGAGTCGAACAGGACTCGTAGAGGTGGGGCAAGGTTTTAACAACGAGGTGTATTCGCGAGGGAACACTACAAGTAGGCAGAATACCACAGGGAGCTTGAAGTTAGGGAAGAAAGGCATAAGGCCAGATCGACTGGTATATATAGTGAAGGGTGATGTGTGACAGTAACGTCACAGGGTCAGGGGTATGGGTTAAGGGCCGGCGTGGTAAGCGGCGTTAGAATGTGAAAGATCAAGGGGGAATGTGATAGAACCATGCGTGAGAGGGGAACACGAACGTGCCGGTGCATGCGGCGAGAGAAGGTGAAGGGTGTGTGCGATAAGGCAACACGTGGGAGATAAGTGCACAACAACACGTAAGTAGGATGACATACGTGTGAGATACCTCGGAGAGCCGAGGGACAATGGGTAGAGGGTTGGTGCGGGCAACTGGAGAAGAGCGGAAGAGTGAGCGTACGCACGAGGTAAAGAGAAAAGAAAAGGAGAGACGTGCCCGGCACGATGAATCGTAACATTGCACACCATGAAAACCGTCAACACTCGCGCTCTCATTGACAGCGGGGCAGACATCAACTGCCTCAACTGGGACTTCGCTAAGAAACACCGACTCCCCCTTGACAAACTTCCTATGTCAATTCCTGTCAATAACGTTGACCAAACTCCAAATGCCAAGGGAGCCATTCGCTACACCGCCTCCTTGTTCACCAACATCGATGGAATCGCCCAACACGTACGCTTCCATGTTATGCACGGCAGGTCCGAGAACGTGATTCTTGGGATGCCCTGGTTACAGCTTACAAACCCCTCTATCAACTGGTCTTTGCAGACTATTGACATCGCAGAAACAGTGGATGAATCAGCCTCTCTCTACCATATTCACATCACCAATCTCAAGCAACATGAAGAAGCCCAAACCCAACATTTCCCTTCGAAACCACCTCGTCATGTCATGGTTGAAACAATCCCCGATCACACCCCCTCCACATTCCTCGATATGCCAGACGGAAACCTCTACATTTGCCATGCACTCCATACCAACTCGTGTCAACAAATCCTCAAGTCGGGATCTCGTTATCATCAAACTCATCCGAAGCTCGTCACCAAGCTTACTACTGCTACAGAACTTGCAGCAGCCACTGAGAAAGCCAAGCCTAAAGTTACTCTGCCTGATGCCTATAAAGATTTCACCCCTGTCTTCACCAAAGAATCTGCCGATTCCCTTCCTCCCTCCAGATCCTATGATCACGAAATCAACGTCAAAGACTCATTTACCCCAAAGATTGGCAAGCTCTACCCACTCACTCCAAACGAAAAGAAAGCCACTGAAGACTTCCTGTTATGCATGGCCATGGGTATGGTCGCACGTAGACCTACTAACGCCTAGTAGGGTCGAGGGATTCGGTCATTCGTGTCGATGACGACGTAGTACCAGCCGTGGGGATGCTGGGTCAATAGTACCGTCAAGGGTGTTGACGGGTCAAAGGATAAACCACTGTCTAGCTTGACTAGCGGGTCAAAGATTCGAGGGTAGGACACATGAAGGTGGGTGAGCCGTAGTGTGAAGCGTTCACTTAATAGTAGAACGGAGACTAAGGAGTAAAGGCAAGTGGATTGCTAGTGCTAACTAGGCGACAAGCCGTAGGTAGAACTAAGCTAAGGAAAAGAGGAGACGTCCCTGTTGAAGGGTTTATATAGTGAAGTAAAGGTGTCACAGTTACGTGTCACAGTAGATAAGGGCCGGCGTGGGAAGCGGTGTTAGAAATAGAAGACCAATAGCAAAACCACGCATGGGAAGGAAATGTTACCAGTGCATACGGCGTGAGAAGTGCAGAAGATAAAGAGTACCTGTGCGGTGGAGGAATAAGCATGCTTACGAGATGTATGGAATGTCGTGGAACGACATGGAAGGAATGAGGTAAAGCGTGAGAAACGAAAAGTATTAGTCCGATATTGATAGAAAGGAAAAAGTGTTCGTCCTGTGAGCGAATCGTAACACTTCCTTGATGAAAATCTTGCTGCCAGAAAGATTCGCCCTTCGAACTCCCCTCAAGCATCTCCATTCTTCTTTGTCAAAAAGAAAGATGGCAAGCTCTGTCCCTGCCAAGACTATCGATACCTTAACGAACACACTATTCGCGATGCCTACCTGCTCCCCTTGATCTCTGACCTCCTCAACAAACTTAAAGGAGCTCACGTCTTCACAAAGTTCAACGTACGATGGGGGTACAACAATGTACGTATCAAAGATGGGCACCAATGGAAAGGTACCTTTCTTACTCACAAAGACCTCTTCAAACCCATGGTTATGTTTTTTGGCATGATCAACTCACCCGTGACGTTTCAACAGTTTATGAACGATTCTTTCCATGACATGATCGCTGAAGGGTGGCTAGTAATTTACATGGACGATCTCCTTATCTTTTCCCCAGATGACGCAACCCATACCGAACACACCTGCTGTGTCCTTCAACGGATGACGGAACTTGACCTCTATCTCAAGCTGGAGAAATGCCAATTCACCACCCCAGAGGTCGAATACCTCAGGATGATTGTCAAAGAAGGACAACTCACCATGGACCCCGTCAAGCTAGATGGGATTGCCAAGTGGCCCATGCCACAAAAAGTCAAAGATGTTTGTTCCTTCCTAGGATTCGCTAATTTCTACAGATGCTTCATCCTGGGGTATTCCAACATTGCCCGACCCCTTATTGACCTCACCAAGAAAACTATGCCTTGGACTTGAACAACTCCTCAGCAGACTGCCTTCGAACAACTCAAGGAGTTGTTCCTCTATAAGCCCATCCTATTCATGCCCAATGTTTCTCGCCCTTTTGCCATGGCCACCGACACCTCGAAATACACGTCGGGCAGTATTTTGTTACAAACTGATGCGAATGAGGATTGGCACCCCTGCTCTTATTTATCTCAATCTTTCTCTTCCTCAGAACGCAACTACAATATCCACAACCGGGAGCTCTTGGCCATTATAAGCGGTTTCAAAGCCTGGAGGCAATACCTCCATGGCTCTCCCTTCCCCGTCAGAGTATTCTCTGACCACAAGAACCTCACATACTTCTGCCACCCCCAAGATCTCAACTGTCGCCAGGCCCACTGGCTCCTTGACCTCACCGATTATGACTACTCCATCACTCATGTCCCCAGTACCCAACTCGCCGACCCGGATGCCCTCTCCCGCCATCCAGACCTCCTTCCCTGCGCCGATTCCAACAACATTGGCATTACTCTCCTCCCCGATGTCCTCTTTGTTTGTCTCATCGACTCTGCCCTCTCCAACCACATTGCCTCTGCTTCCACCTCCAACGACCTCGTCCTCCATAAACTCCAGGAGATTGATGGATCTCTTCCTTCTGCCTTCTGCTCTTGCCTCGCTGATTGGCAGTACTCCGACGGTGTTCTCCAGTTCCAGGGACACATCTATGTTCCCCCCGACCGTAACCTTCGCCACACTGTCGTCCAGCACTCCCACGATCATGCCTCTGCTGGCCACCCCAGCTATCTCAAAATCCGACAACTTGTTGCTTCCGAGTTCTGGTGGCCCAGTCTTGCCACCTTTGTCTGCTTCTACATTGACAGCTGCGCCATATGCCAGTGCAGCAAGGCGAACACTCACCCTACCTTTCCGCCACTCGTACCTATCCCATCCTCCTGCTCCCACCCTTTCCAACAGATCTCCTGCGATCTCATCACCGACCTCCCCTTGTCCGGGGGGTTTGATTCCTTATTGGTCGTGGTGGATCATAGCCTTACTAAGGGGGTAATTCTTTATCCCACAAAAAAAACTATCACTGCCGAAGGGATCGCCGTACTCTTTTTCCACAAAGTCTATCTCCGCTTCGGTCTCTACAACAAAATCATCTCTGATCAAGGACCACAGTTCGCCTCCACCTTCGCCAAAGAACTCGGTCAACTACTAAACTATGATCTTTCCCTCTCCACTGCTTATTGTTACGATTCGCTCGCAGGACGAATGCTTTTTCCTTGCTTTCTCTTTCGGACTAATACTTTTCGTTTCTCACGCTTCACCTCATTCCTTCCATGTTGTTCTACGACATTCCATACATCTCGTAAGCGTGCTTATTCCTTCACCATGCAGATACTTGTTATCTTCCGATCTTCTCATGCCGTATGCGCTGGCCCTTAACGCTTCTTTCTCATGCGTGGTTTTGCTATTGGTCTTCTATTTCCAACGCCGCTTCCCACGCTGGCCCTTAACCTTTGTGACACGTAACTGTCACGCTTTCCTTTCATTATATAAACCCTTCAACAGGGTCATCTCCTTTTCTCCTTAGCTTAGTTCTACCTATGGCTTGTCGCCTAGTTAGCACTAGCAATCCACTTGCCTTTGCTCCTCAGTCTTCGTTCTACTATTAAGTGAACGCTTCATGCTATGGCTCGCCCGCCTTCACCTGTCTTACCCTTGAACCTTTGACCCACTTGTCAAGCTAGGCAGCGGTTTACCCTACGACCCGTTAACACCCTTGACGGTACTATCGACCCAGCATCCCCACGGCTGGTACTACGTTGTCGTCGACATGAACGACCGAACCCCTTGACCCTACTAGGCGTTAGTAGGTCTACGCACGACCATACGCACGGCCACGCGTAACAAAAGAACTAAGCTACCTCCTCAGTCGGGTACTATCACGTACGCCGCCCACCATAGCTTCCCACAGAAACACTCGAACCACTGAGAACCTCCGCGTACCTCGCACTCTGACTCCTCTGACACCCCCGACAATCCCAACCAAGCATATTGGGACGAAGACCCTGACGAGCCTTTACTAGACTCGGACGAAGAACTCGCCACCTGCGACCTTGCCCATAACTTTTCTGCTTCTGTGCAGATACCTCGCCCTCAGACACCCCCATCCCCGATGCCCAGATGCCAGACCGGCCACGTCTTTCCCCCGATTCCTCATCCTCCATCGCCCACTATAACAACGAAACCCCTTGAACTCCACATCGGCACCCCAGACAAGTACGATGGCAACTACAGAACAGCCAAACAGTGGTTTGACTCCATTGCCTTCTACCTCAACATCAACGCTGAGGTTTACACCTCCGACCCGAAGCGCATCGCCTTTGCGCTTTCCTATATGACTCGCAGTCCCACGCTTACATGGGCAAATACCTTTAGATCTTCGAAAATCGCAGCCAACAGCTCAATTAACATGGGCTCTTAGTCTGACTTCCGTGACACCTTTATTCTGGCGTTTAAACACTATGACACTACTGGCAACGCGATTGCCTGGCTCACCACCACCCGCATGACCGCCACCAAGAACGGCGGATACTCCCCCTCGCTTACTGAGTACAACGCTCAGTTTCAGAATCACTGTGCCATCGCTGGCATCACCGATGATAATGTCCTGATTGGATACTACTCAGCCGCTATCCCTGATGCCCTCATGTGCCGGACACATGGTCTACTGGTAGGACGTACTGAGTGCATCAACAAGGGAATGCAGCCAGGCAGGCTGGAGTTCAAACCTTGCGAGGCAAGAATTTCAGTCTCTTAAGACTCCGACTAAAAACCATCTGACTCTTGGCATAGCACATCGCCTTGAGACAGGACACCCTTGGTACGTTACTGCTTGGGTTGTGGATTGGGAACCCCAACTCCTAAGCAAGTGCGTATTGGTTAGTCTCTCCTGCTGGGGTTCTACTCCCTGGTAAGGTTTCCATGGGCGAGCATGGTGTAAAAGGCGAGGCCTGGTGGGCCCGAAAGCTGAGAAGCTTAGGGTAATGGAAAGCCTAGCCACGAGGCGGATGAGCCGTAGTCTGTGCGTAAGAACTGGATGATCCCAGGAGTTGCTCATAGGGCTCAAGAGGACAGACGCCCAGGTCAGTCATTGGTATGGTAGCCGCTCTCCCGATTCTTGGACAAGAAACACTAACTGGCCCTGACACCCAGGTTGAGTCTGAGATAGGGTTCTCCACTGCCGTGCGTTTGGCTTAAGGTGTAAACATGCTTCAGATTAGGGGCACTGGGAGGGATGTGTCGCCCAGCTGCCGATGGTCCTTAGACATGGTATCCTCGCCATGGAAACGGTCCCCACCACCATTGATGCCTGGCTAAAGAAAGCCGTCACTTTCCAAACTCACATGGAACGCGCCAGAGAAATTGCCGCATGCCACAAGACTCCCACTTGCCACACATATCATCAATACACCGCCCCCACCCCTGCCAAAGACCCAAACGCCATGGATGTTGATGCCATCCACCTCCCACGCCTCACTCCCGCTGAATGAGAGCAATGTTGCAAAGAGGGCAGGTGCTTCCGCTGCAGACAGAAAGGACATCGGGCAACCAACTGCCCCACTTTCACTTCAAACACCCCAAGGCCGAAGAAACCCGTCCGGAAGGTCGTAGAAGTGGAAACCGAGGACGAAGAAGAAGTCCCTCGGTTACAAGAGATTGACAATGAAGACAACAATGAAGAAACCAAGGTGTCTCGCATCGCCATTACCTCTCAGGATTTTTAAAACAGAACGCTGCCTCGACGTCAGTAGTTCCTCCTATCACGTGTGCGCCTGTACTAGTATCTACGTCCAAGAGATCAATGCGTATTCTGCTTCAACTCATTGATCCCTCGCACATCATGAAAACTGTTGACACTTGTGCCCTCATTGACAGCGGAGCAGATATCAACTGCCTCGACTGGGACTTCGCTAAGAAACACCGACTCCCCCTTGATAAACTCCCGACACCTATTCCTGTCAACAATGTAGATCAAACTCCCAACGCTAAGGGAGCTATTCGCTACACCGCCTCTCTTTTCACCAACATCAATGGCGTCGCTCAGCACATACGCTTCCATGTCTTGCACTGCGGATCTGAGAACGTAATTCTTGGAACACCCTGGTTAAAACTTACGAACCCCTCCATCGACTGGTCGTCCCGAACGATCAATATCCCAGAAACGGTAGACGAATCAGCGTCTCTCTACCACATTCATGTCGCTGATCTCAAACAACACAATGATGCTCAACCACGAGCACCCCCCGCAAAACCACCCCGTCACGTTATGGTCGAAACTGTTCCCGACCATACTCTTTCCACGTTCCTTGATATGCCGGATGGAAATCTCTATGTCCGACGCGCCCTCTACGCCAACTCCTGCCAACGGGTTCTCAAAACGGGATCTCGATATCATCAGACACACCCGAAGCTTGTCGCCAAGATTACCACTGCTACAGAACTTGCTGCCGCCGCCGAGAAGGCCAAGCCAAAAGTAACCCTACCCGACGCCTACAAAGACTTCGCTCCTGTATTCGTCAAAGAATCCGCTGACTCCCTTCCTCCCTCTAGACCCTACGACCATGAAATCAACGTCAAAGACTCGTTTACTCCGAAGATCAGCAAACTCTACCTGCTCACCCCGGACGAAAAGAAGGCGACTGAAGACTTCCTTGACAAAAACCTTGCCGCCGGCAAGATTCGCCCCTCAAACTCCCCTCAAGCATCCCCTTTCTTCTTTGTCAAGAAGAAAGATGGCAAACTCCGCCCCTGTCAAGACTACCGCTACCTCAATGAACATACTGTCCACAATGCCTACCCGCTCCCTCTGATCTCCGACCTGCTCGACAAACTCAAAGGGGCTCGCGTATTCACCAAGTTCGACGTATGATGGGGATACAACAACGTACGTATCAAAGACGGGCACCAATGGAAGGGTGCCTTCCTCACCCACAAGGGTCTCTTCGAACCTATGGTTATGTTCTTTGATATGACTAACTCACCCGCGATGTTTCAACGATTCATGAACGACTCCTTCCACGACATGATTGCGGAAGGATGGTTGGTAATCTATATGAATGATCTTCTCATCTTCTCCCCAGACAATGCCACTCACACCGAACGTACTCGCCATGTCCTTCAACGAATGACTGAACTCGATCTCCATCTCAAATTGGAAAAATGTCAATTTGCCGTTCCTGAAGTCGAATATCTCGGGATGATCGTTAAGGAAGGACAACTCGCTATGGATCCCGTCAAGCTAGATGGAATCGCCAAGTGGCCTACTCCACAGAAAGTCAAAGATGTCCGATCCTTTCTAGGTTTTGCTAATTTCTATAGACGTTTCATCCCGGGATACTCCAACATCGCCCGCCCGCTCATCGACCTCACTAAGAAAACAATGCCTTGGACCTGGACACCTGCTCAGCAAACCGCCTTCGAACAACTCAAAGAGTTGTTCCTTCGTAAGCCCGTTCTCTTCATGCCCGATATCTCCCGACCTTTTGCCATGGCCACCGACGCTTCCAAATACGCGTCGGGTGGTATCTTATTACAAACAGATGCCAATGGGGATTGGCATCCCTGTTCCTACTTATCTCAATCTTTCTCCTCCTCAGAACGTAACTACAATATCCATGATCGGGAGCTCTTGGCCGTTATTTGCAGTTTCAAAGCCTGGAGGCAGTACCTCCATGGCTCTCCCTTCCCCATCAAAGTCTTTTCCGACCACAAGAACCTTATGTACTTCCGCCGTCCCCAAGATCTCAATCACTGCCAGGCCCGTTGGCTCCTCGACCTCGCGGACTACGACTACGCTATCACCCATGTTCCCGGCACTCAACTCGCCGGCCCTGATGCCCTCTCCCATTGCCCAGATCTCCTTCCATGCATCGATTCCGATAACATCGGAGTCACCCTTCTTCCTGACGCCCTTTTTGTCTGCCTCATTGACTCCGCCCTCTCCAACCACATAGCGTCCGCCTCCGCCTCTGACGACCTCGTCCTTCACAAACTCCAGGAACTTGACGGTTCCCTTCCTCCTGCCCTCCGCTCTCGCCTTGCCGATTGGCAATACTCTGACGGCGTCCTCCAGTACCAGGGGCGCGTCTACGTCCCTCCTGACCGTGACCTTCGCCACGCTGTTGTCCAGCGCTCTCATGACCATGACTCCGCCAGTCACCCTGGCTAATTAAAATCCAACAACTCGTCGCTTCCAAGTTCTGGTGGCCCGGTCTTGCCTCATTTGTTCGCTCTTACATTGAGGGCTGTGCCATGTGCCAGCGCAACAAAGCGAACACTCACCCTTTGTCTCCTCTCCTTGTTCCTATCCTGTCCTCATGCTCTTGCCCGTTCCAGCAGATCTCCTGTGATCTCATCACCAACCTCCCACTATCCGGGGGTTTTGACTCGTTATTGGTCGTGGTGGACCACGGCCTTACTAAGGGGGTAATTCTTTGCCACACGAAGAAGACTATCACCGCCGAGGGCGTCGCAGTGCTCTTTTTCCATAAAGTTTATCTCCGCTTCGGCCTCTATGAGAAGGTCATCTCTGATCGCGGACCCCAGTTCGCCTCCGCCTTTGCCAAAGAACTTGGCAGACTTCTCAACTACGATCTCTCCCTCTCCACTGCATACCACCCACAGACCGACGGGGAAACCAAACGAGTCAACCAAGAAGTCGAAACCTATCTCCGAATTTATTGCGGAAATCACCCCTCCACCTGGTTTGACCACGTCTCTCACGCCGAATTCACCCACAATCACCGTCCTCACTCCATTACTGGCAAATCCCCGTTTTACCTCATGATGGGATATGAACCCCGTGCCCTTCCCTCGGTGATCGCCGAGACCAACATCCCTGCCGTCGAATCCCGTCTCAAAGAACTCTCTGCCTTTCGGGACGAAGCCCTCGCATCCCATGAACTTGCGCGACAAGTCATGGCGTCCAGGTCTAAGTCGAAATTTGTGCCTTTTGAGAAAGGGCAGCGAGTTTGGCTGGAGGCCAGGAACCTTAAAAGGTCCGTCCAAGATCCGAAGTTCGCCGCAAAACGTGAAGGCCCCTTCGTTATCTCTGATGTCATCTCCCCTGTTTCCTATCGCCTCCGACTCCCATGAACGTGGAAAATCCACAACGTGTTCCACGCTTCTCTGCTATCACCCTATTGTGAAAACGACGTACACAGCCCGAACTTCCCTACACCACCTCCGGATCTTGTCGAAGGACAAGAGGAATATGAAATTGAACAAATTGTACGGCATCGAGGTATGCCGTTGGCCCATCAATACCTGATCTGATGGAAAGGGTACTCCGCCGAAGAAGACTCTTGGGAACCCGAGCAGAACTTAAAACATTTGTCGGAGTTACTGGCGCCTTCTCTCTCTCATCCGCTCGCCCACCACACCGCAGATAAACCCTCTCCATCTCCTACTAATGGCAATCGAATTCACCAATGTTGACACCCCTGCCGCCGCGCCATCCACCAACCCTAGCACCATCCGTCTTCCCTCTGCCGACCCCGAGAGGGTCTCTCCTACTCGCCCCGCCGCCCCACAACCTGTCAACTTCGCCACTCTTGTTGGTGATGTTCCTCAATCCCACATCTCCCCCGTCTCTGGCAGGATCCAGTCCTCGCCAGCATTTACGCCTCCGCCCAATCGGGAACCTTCTCCGGAACCACCCTCGTTTCTAGGCGTCCACCGCCCCCAGCTCATCCGTGCGCCCAGCTCAGACTCCCTCGTCGCCCACTCGGGATGGGACTCTCAAGTCCCGCTAGATGTCTCTAGCCACCACCACACTGGCAGGATCCGGGAAGAACGGTTCACCGATGAGCATTATGTTCGCTTCCATTCTCTCATGTCTGATGACCGCCTTCGGGTCCCTATTAGTGTTTATTCTTCTGATGGTTCGCCCATCTTTACTTGGTTCGAATCTGTGATGCAGTTGAACCACATCGCCGCCTTTGTCTCGGGTTCAGGCCCAGTCTTTCCTCACACCACGCTCGGCAGGACCATGCAGGACTTTATCTACCACGCGCGGTACCAGTCGTATTCCCATGCCTTCCAAATGGGTTATGATTCCTTCCTTCTTGATGTCGATAACCATTTCCGAGATCTAGCTGCCGCTGGTCAAGGACTTGGGAACGAAGTTCTAAGGGACAGGTCGCCTATCCATCGGCAAAACCTCAACGACTGGTGGACTGGTCAAAATGGCTGAGATCGCGTCTATCCTGGCCACCCTCGTTTCAATCAACGGTGTTTCCAGTGCCACTGTCTCGGACATACTCAATTATCCTGCAGACAATACGTCTGTACTGGATGCCGACAACAAGCACCTGGTCATTCTCTTGCCCGTTGCCCAGGATCCTCTCGCCCCCTCGCCTCTCGCCTCTCCTCTCCCCGTGCTCAGTCCTCATCTACGTCTATGCCACGTCGTCCCCAAACCGTGTTTCGCAACAGACAAATCGTCCGTCGAGCCACTCCCCGCCGCACCTCTCGTCAGTCTTCTTCTTCCTCCCAACAGTCCTACCATCCCGCGCCATCCTCACCTCGCACTCCCTCTCCTTATGAGGATGGAGATGAACTCAACAATGTCGGTTACGCCAACATCACTGGCTCCCCCGGACCCGCTTTTAGGGACTTGTAAGGAATCCTCGCCATAGCTTCGGGATACTAAGGGGGTAATGTTATGATTTGCTCGCAGGACGAACACTTTTTCCTTGCTTTCTCTTTTGGACTAATACTTTTCGTTTCTCACACTTCACCTCATTCCTTCCATGTCGTTCTACGACATTCCATACATCTCGTAAGCATGCTTATTCCTTCACCACGCAGATACTCGTTATCTTCCGATCTTCTCACGCCGTATGCGCCGGCCCTTAATGCTTCTTTCTCATGCGTGGTTTTGCTATTGGTCTTCTATTTCCAATGCCGCTTCCCACGCCGGCCCTTAACCTTTGTGACACGTAACTGTCATGCTTTCCTTTCATTATATAAACCCTTCAACAGGATCGTCTCCTTTTCTCCTTAGCTTAGTTCTACCTACGGCTTGTCACCTAGTTAGCACTAGCAATCCACTTGCCTTTGCTCCTCAGTCTTCATTCTACTATTAAGTGAATGCTTCACACTACGGCTCACCCGCCTTCGCGTGTCTTACCCTTGAACCTTTGACCCACTTGTCAAGCTAGGCAGCGGTTTACCCTACGACCCGTTAACACCCTTGACGGTACTATTGACCCAGCATCCCCACGGCTGGTACTACGTCGTTGTTGACACGAATGACCGAACCCCTTGACCCTACTAGGCGTTAGTAGGTCTACGCGCGACCATACCCACGGCCATGCGTAACACTTATCACCCACAGACTGACGGAGAAACCGAACATGTCAACCAGGAGATCGAAACGTACCTCCGCATCTACTGTGGAGACCATCCCTCTGCATGGTCCAATCACATCTCTCATGCCGAATTCACACACAATCACCACCCCCACTCCGTCACTGGCAAATCCCTGTTTTACCTCATGATGGGATATGAACCCCATGCCCTTCCTTTGGTAATGGCCAAAACCAACATCCCCGCTGTCGAAGCCCACCTCAAAGAGCTGACTGCCCTATGAGAAGAAGCCCTCACATCCCATGAGCTTGTGTGACAAGTCATGGCGTCCAGGTCTAGGTCGAAATTCGTACCTTTCAAGAAAGGACAGCAAGTTTGGCTTGAGGCCAGGAATCTCAAAAGGTCCGTCCAAGATCCAAAGTTTGCTGCAAAACGCGAAGGCCCCTTCATTATCTCTGATGTCATTTCCCCCATGTCTTATTGTCTCCAACTCCCATGAACGTGGAAAATCCACAACATGTTCCATGCTTCTCTCTTATCACCCTATCACAAAAACGACATCCATGGTCTGAACTTCCCCACACCACCTCCGGATCTTGTTGAAGGACAAGAAGAATATGAAATTGAACGAATCATATGGCATTGTGGAATGCTGTCAGCCCACCAATACCTGATCTGATGGAAAGGGTACTCCACCGAAGAAGAATCATGGAAACCTGAGCGGAACTTAAAACATTCATTGGAGTTACTAGAAGATTATAAAAGATGACACCCCCGTGCCTTCTCTCTCTCACCGGCTTACCCATCATGCTGCCAATAAACCCACTCCACCTTCTTCTCTTGGCTATTGAATTCTCTAATGTTGACACCCCCACAGCCGCACCCTCCACCAACCCCAGCACAGTCTGTCTTCCCTCTACCGACCCCAAGAGGGTCTCTCCTACTCGCCCCGCTGCCCCACAGCCTGTCAACTTTGCCGCTTTTGTTGGCGATATTCCCTGATCCCACGTCTTCCCCATCTCGGGCAGGATCCAATCCTTGCCGTCATTTACCCCTCCGCCTGATCGGAAACCTTCTCCCAGACCCCCCTCGTTCCTAGGTGTTCATCATCCACAGCTCATCCACGCACCCAGCTCAGACTCCCTTATTGCCCATTCCGGATGGGACACCCAGATGCCGTTAGACGTCCCAGTGCATAGACATGTCAATCGCCTTCGAGAAGAACGGTTCACCAATGAGCATTATGTTCACTTCCATACTCTCATGATTGATGATCACCTTCATGTTCCTATTAGCGTTTATTCTTCAGACGGTTCTCCTATTTATACTTGGTTCGAAACCACGATGCAGATCAACCACATTGCTGCCTTCGTATCCAGCTCTGGGCCGATCTTTCCTCACACTACCCTCGGCAGGACTATACAGGACTTCATCTATCACACACGCTACCAGTTATACTCTCACGCCTTCCAAATGGGCTATGACTCTTTCCTCCTCGACGTCGATAACCACTTCCAAGACTTCACTGCAGCGGGCCAAGGACTTGGCAATGAAGTCTTGCGAGATGGTTCCCCCATCCATAGGCAAGTACTCAATAACTGGTGGACAGGCCGGAATGGCAGAGATCATGTATACCCTGGGCACCCTCGTTTCAATCAACAGTGCTTCCAGTGTCACTGTCTCGGGCATACTCAATTATCCTGCCAGCAGTATATCTGCACAGGATGCACCCAACGGGCACCGGGCCATTCTCTCGCTTGTTGCCCCAGACCATCTCACCCCCTCGCCGCCCGTCTCTCCTCTCCTTGCGCCCTGTCCTCTTCTACGTCCACACCTCACTGCCCCCAAGCCACATTCCATCATGGACAAATCGTCCGTTGAGCCACACCTTGCTGCACCTCTTGTCAATCATCCTCCTCCTCCCAACAGTCTTACCACCCTGCACCCTCCTCACCTCACGCCCCCTCACCTTATAAGGATGGAGATGAACTAGACGATGTCAGTTATGCCAACATCACCGGCTCCCCAGGACCCACTTTTAGGGACTTGTAAGGAATCCTTGCTGTAGCTTTAGGTTACTAAGGGGGTAATGTTACGATTCGCTCGCAGGATGAACACTTTTTCATTACTTACGATATTGGACTAACTCTTTTCCTTTCTCACGCTTAACTTCGTTCCTTCCATGTCGTTCTACGACATTCCATACATCTCATAAGCATACTAATTCCCTCACTGTGCAGGTACTCCTTCACTTCTGCTCTTCTCACGTCATATGCGCTGACCCTTAATGTTCCTTTCTCATGCGTGGTTTCGCCATTGGTTTTCTATTTCTAACACCGCTTCCCGCGCCGGCCCTTAATCAATGCGACACGTAACTGTCACACTCCTACCTTGCTATATAAACCCTTCAACAGGGCCTTTCGTCTCTTTTCCTTAGCTTAGTTCTACCTACAGCTTGTCACCTAGTTAGTGCTAGCAATCTACCATTTTTACTCCTCGCGTCTTCGCTCTACCATTAAGTGAGCGCTTCACACTATGGCTCATCCACCTTCGTGCATCTTTACCTTTGAACCTTCAACCTGCTAGTCAAGCTAGACAGCAGTTACCTTAGACCCGTCACCCTTGACGGAACTCTCAACCCAGCAACCCCACGGTTGGTCCCAGTGTCATCGTCAATACGAACGACCAAGCCTTTGACCCTACTAGGTGTTAGTAGGTCTACACATGACCACACCCACAGCCACGCGTAACAGTTCTTGTGATTGGAGAAGACTTTGGCAGGGAAGGGAGAGCCATGGAGGTATTGTCTCCAGGCTTTGAAACCACGAATAACGGCCAAGAGCTTCCAGTCGTGAATGTCGTAATTTCATTCTGAGGAAGAGAAAGATTGAGATAAATAAGAACAGGGGTGCCAATCCCCATTCATGTCTGTTTGTAACAAAATACCTCCCGATGCATATTTCGAAGTGTCGATGGCCATGGCAAAAGGACAAGAGATATCAGGCATGAAGAGAACAGGCTTATGGAGGAACAACTCCTTGAGTTGCTCAAAGGCGGTTTGTTGGGTGGAGTTCCACATCCAAGGCATAGTTTTCTTGGTGAGATTAATGAGCAGGCAGGTGATGTTGGAATATCCAGGGATAAAATGTCTATAAAAATTAGCAAATCCCAAGAAGGAATGGACATCTTTGACTTTCTGTGGCACAGGCCATTTGGTGATCCCATCAAGCTTGACGGGGTCCATGGTGAGCTGCCCTTCTTTAACAATCATCTCAAGGTATTCGACTTCTGGAACGGTGAATTGGCATTTCTCCAGTTTGAGATGGAGGTCAAGTTCTGTCATGCATTGAAGGACGTGACGGGTTCATTCGGCATGGGTGTCATCATCTGGAGAGAAGATGAGTAGATCATCCATGTAAATTACCAACCATCCTTCGGTGATCATATCATGAAAGGAGTCATTCATAAAGTGTTGAAACATTGCTGGAGAGTTAGTCATGCCAAAGAACATAACCATTGGTTCGAAAAGTCCTTTATGCATGAGGAAAGCACCTTTCCATTGATGCCTGTCTTTTATACGTACATTATTATATCCCCATCATACGTCGAATTTGGTGAAAACGCGAGCGCCCTTGAGTTTATCGAGGAGGTCAGAGATCAAGGGGAGTGGATAGGCATCGCAAACAGTGTGTTCATTGAGGTACCTATAGTCTTGGCAAGGGTGGAGTTTGCTGTCTTTCTTCTTGACAAAGAAGAATGATGATGCTTGGGGGGAATTTGAGGGGTGAATCTTTCCAGCAGGAAGGTTTTTGTCAAGAAAGTCTTCTGTTGCTTTCTTTTCGTCTGGGGTAAGTGGGTAGAGTTTGCCAATCTTCAGAGTGAACAAGTCTTTGACATTGATTTCATGGTCGTAGGGTCAGGATGGAGGGAGGGAATTGGCAGATTCTTTGGTGAAGACTGGGGCGAAGTCTTTGTATGTGTTGGGCAGAGTTACTTTTGGCTTGGCCTTTTTGGCAGCAGCTGCAAGCTCTGTAGCAGTGGTAAGCTTGGCGACAAGCTTCGGGTGTGTCTGATGGTATCGAGATCCTATCTTGAGGACCCTTTGGCAAGAGTTATGGTAGAGGGTGCGATGAACATAGAGGTTTCTGTTGAGCATATCAAGGAACATAGAGAGGATATGGTCAGGAATTGTCTCAACCATCACATGATGAGGTGGTTTTGGGGGAGGTGCATGGGATTGGGTGTCTTTGTGCTGTTTTAAATCTGCGACGTAAATGTGGTAGAGAGAGGCAGATTTGTCTACCATTTTGGGGATATTGATTGTTTGCAATGACCAATCAATAACCGGGTTGGTGAGATGGAGCCAAGGCATTCCGAGAATTACATTCTCAGACCCGCAGTGCATAACATGGAAATGCACATGTTGGGCAATTCCATCGATGTTGGTGAACAAGGAGGCAGTGTAATGGATGGCCCCTTTGGCATTCGGGGTTTGGTCAACGTTGTTGACGGGAATCGGCATAGGGAGTTTGTCAAGGGGGAGTTGATGTTTTCGGGCGAAGTCCCAGTCAAGGCAATTGATGTTTGCCCTGCTATCAATGAGGACGCGGATGTCAATGGTTTTTATGGTGTGTGAAGGATCAATGAGTTGCAAGGGGATACGCATTGATTTCTTGGACATGGATACAAGTACAGGTGCACACGTACTAGAAGGAACTACTGACATCGAGGCAGCGTTTGTTGCATCTACAAGTCTTTGCAGGCAACCACTTGGATACTAGGCGTCGAGAGGAGCGTTTCTTAAGTACTACTTGTAGGAGAGAATCAAGAGAACTAGACTGGAGACTAAGCTCCATCCAGTCTCACTTTATGTACTATTCTATGTGTAGATACATGTTGTGTACCAATCTAGATATGTATCTACATAAGTCCATCCCCTAGGCCCAACATGATCGACATGAGGAGTCAGCCTGTAATGGAGATTAATATATACATGAGGCTACCAGCTGTTGATCTGCTGTGGGTGGGTGGAATGGAAGATGTCAACAGTAATTAAGGATAAGGGGTCGCATCACAGTGATGGGGTGACTGATGTGAGGTCTGTGATGATCACAAGATTATTAAATATGTGATGTGATCTGTGGGGCGAAAGATGAAGAGGTAGAATGAAGCCCACAGATCTGGAAGGGCCCGTAGATCCCCTGTGTCTAGTACAGTGTCTAGGTCGGGTTTTCCCTTAATAAGATAAAGAAGACGTCTGAATGTGCGAATGTAAAGATGAAAATAATGGCTGTAACAGTGTTCCATTTCGAAAATCCTGAGAGGTAAAGGCAACACGAGACACCTTTGGTTCTTCATTGCTATCTTCATTGTCTATCTCTTGTAGTCGAGGGACTTCTTCTTTGTCCTCGACTTCCACTTCTTCAACCTTCTGGATGAATTTCTTTGGCCTCGGGGTATTTGAGGAGAATGTGAGGCAATTAGTAGCCCAATGTCCCTTCTGTCAACAGTGGAAGCATCTATCTTCTTTGTGGCATTGCTCTCGTTCAGCAGGGGTGAGTCATTGGAGGCAGATGGCATCAATGTCCATGGCATTGGGGTCTTTGGTAGGGGTGGGGGCTGTGTATTGATGGTACGTATGGCGGGAGGGTGTTTGTGGCAAGCAGCAATTTCTCTAGCACGCTCCATGTGAGTTTGGAAGGTTACAGCCTTCTTTAGCCAAGTGTCTATGGTAGTGGGGACTACTTCCATGGCCAGGATACGACGCATGAGGGCATCTGGGATGGTGGCTGAGTAATAGCTAATGAGGACATTGTTGTTGGTGATACCAGCGATGGCACAGTGGTTTTGAAATTGGGCGTTGTACTCAGTTAACAAAGAGGAGTGTCCGCCGTTCTTAGTGGGGGTTATGTGGGTGGTGGTAAGCCAGGCAATTGCATTGCCAGTGGTATCGTAGTGTTTGAACACCAAGATAAAGGCATCTCGGAAGTCGGACCATGAGCCCATTGAAATTGAGCCATTGGCTGCGATCTTCGAGGCTCGGAAAGTGTTGACCCACATGAGTGCTGGTCCCTTGGCCATGTAGGAGAGCGCAAAAGCGATGCGCTTTGGGTTAGTGGTGTAGACATCAGCATTGATGTTGAGGTAGAAGGCGACTGAGTCAAGCTACTGCTTGGCCGTTCTGTAGTCACCATCATACTTGTCAGGGGTACCAATGCAAAGTTCGAGGGGCTTGGTGGACATGGTAGGGGATGGTGGACAGGGAATCAGAGGGAAGATGTGGCCGGTTTGGTGTCTGGGTGTTGGGGATAGGGGGGTCTGCGGACAAGGTATCTGTATTGAAGCAGAAAAACTATGGGCAAGATTGCGGGTAGCAAGTTCTTCATCTGAGTCTAGCAAGGGTTCGTCAGGGTCTTCGTCCCAATATGCTTGGTTGGGATTGTCAGAGGTGTTAGAGGAGTCAGAGTGTGAAGTGTGTGGAGATTCTCAGGGATTCCAACACAGATCAGTGGTATGAGTGTTTCGGTGGGAAGCTACGGTGGGCAGTGTATGTGATAGTACCCAAACAAGGGAGGAGCTTAATTCTTTTGTTATGTGTGGCCTTGGGTAAGGTCATGCGTAGACCTACTAACTCCTAGTAGGGTTGAGGGTTCAGTTGTTTGTGTATACGATGACACAAGGCCAGCCGTGGGGATGCTGGATCAAATGGACTGTCAAGGGTGTTGACGGGTCTAAGGGATAACCGCAGCCTAGCTTGACTGGCGGGTCATAGAGTTGAAGGTACAGACACACGAAGGTGGGTGAGCTGTAGTGTGAAGCGCTCACTTAATGGTAGAGTGGAGACACGAGGAGCAAAAGTAAGTGGATTGCTAGTGCTAACTAGGCGACAAGCTGTAGGTAGAACTAAGCTAGGGAAAAGAGACGAAAGGCCCTGTTGAAGGGCTTATATAGTGAAGTAAGGGTGTGACAGTTATGTGTCACAGCAGTTAAGGGCTGGTGTGGGAAGCGGTGGTAGAAATAGAAAAGCCAATGGCAAAACCACACATGAGAACAAGACGTTAAGGGCTGTTGCATCTACAAATCTTTGCAGGCAACCACTTGGAATCTAGGCGTCGAGAGGAGCGTATTCTTAAGATGCTACTTTGTAGGAGAGGAACAAGAGAACTAGACTGGAGACTGAGCTCCGTCCAGTCTCGCTTTATATACTATTCTACTTGTAGATACATGTTATGTACCAATCTAGATACGTATCTACATAAGTCCATCCCCTAGGCCCAACATGTTTGACATGAGGAGTCGGCCTGTAACGGAGATTAATAAGTACATGAGGTATCCAGCCGTTGATCTGCTGCGGGTGGGTAGAATGGAAGATGTCAACGGTAATTAAGGATAAGGGATCACATCACAGTGATGGGGTGACTGATGTGAGGTCTGTGATGATCACGATGATTAAATACGTGTGTGTGATCAGTGGGGTGAAAGTGAAGGGCTGAATGTGAAGCCCACTGATCTAGAAGGGCCCGTAGATCCCCTGTGTCTAGCACAGTGTCTAGGTCGGGTTTTCCCTTGATTAGATAAAGAGGCGTCCGTGTGCGCGAAGTAAGGATGAGAAAATATATAGCTGTAACAAGAGCTAGCGCATGCGGTGTGAGAAGATCAGAAGAAAAGGAGTACCTACGCAGTGGGGGATAAGCACACTTATGAGATGTATATAATGTCATAGAATGACATGGAAGGAATGAGGTTAAGCATGAGAAGCAAAAAGTATTAGTCCAATATTGTAAGAAGTGAAAAAGCATTTGTCCTGCGAGTGAATTGTAACACTCTCACCAACCCAAACATTGATTGGCATGACCAGCTAAACACCATCGCATAATATACAGCAGAGCAAGAACAACACTACTTCGCAATGAGAGACGAAATGACAAAAATGAACGATGCATTAACTAGCATTCAAGGAATGCTCAGCACCCTAACACAACCTAAACCACCACCCAGACAACCCACACCCAGTGAATCAGGGAAAGAGAAAGAAGGAAGACCATCATACACTTCCTCCAGAAAAATAGAAGTTTTCGCAGACCTGGGAGACTTTGATGGATCATTTGCCAAATTTGATAAATGGTGGGCAAAGATACAGGCATGGATACAGATCGATCAACACACCATTTTACCACAAAGTGGTGATGCAACCCTAGCAGTGTTATCAAGATTAAAAGGACCAAGGGCAGGACCCTTCACACAACTAAGATTACAAAGGCTGTATATCAATCAAGGATATAGCTGGAACAATCTAGAAACAGAGCTCAGAGATTTGTTCAGAGGAAGGAATGTAAAAAACAAAGCCACTAAGAAAATCAATGAAATGAAGCAAGGAAACACGCAGCCAATCGATGATTTCCTTATCAAATGGTATGCAGAATATGAAAAGGCAGAATTAGGAGATCCACACAGAGTATACCTCCTAGAACAAAATGTAAAAAGATATATCATGGACTATGTCTGGAAGAACAATCTAAGAAAGACAACAGTCAATGAAACAATGCAGACGTTTAGAGATGTAGGACATTGTCTCGAAAGCCTGGATTTAATCAGGGGATGAACTCAATTCAGATTTGGGCCCAAACTGTTACGTGTGGCTGTGGGTATGGTCGCGCGTAGACCTACTAACTGTTACGATTCGCTGCAGGGTCTACTCTTTTTATTTACTTAGCATCACAAACTGACACTCGTTCCTTTTCTCACGCTTACTCCACCACTTTCCACGTCGTTCTACGATGTTCCACTTATCTCGTAAGCGTGTTTATCCTTCCCTGTGCAGGTACCCGTTTATCTTCTGCTTTTCTCTCGCCGTATGTGCCGGCCCTTATATTTCTTCTCATGCGTGGTTTTGCTATTGGCTTCAGCTCTTCTCACGCCACTTCCCACGCTGGCCCTTAACTATGTGACGCGTTACCATCACACTCTCCTCTTCACTATATAAACCCTTCAACAGGGCACCTTACCTCTCTTCCTTAACCTAGTTCTACCTACGGCAACCGCCTAGATTAGCACTAGCAATCTACCTTGTGTCTTCGTTCTACACTCGAGTGAACGCTTCACACTCCAAACGCTACACCGGCGTTTTCGTGTGTCCACTTCGAACCCTTGACCCTATTTGCCAGTGTGGCATAGGTTACCTCGACTACCTCATATAACATTTGGTAGACACAGATCGACAACCCCACGGTCGACCCCTTTTTCCTACAGATAGATACAACCGTAGCACTTAGTCCCCTGGTCCCCTCGTCCCTAGGCACTCGTAGGTCTACGCGCGACCTTACCCAAGGCCACGTGTAACACTAACACCTAGTAGGGTCGAGGGTTCAGTCGTTCGTGTCGACGACGACATAGGACCAGCCGTGGGGATGCTAGGTCGATAGTACCATCAAGGATGTTGACGGGTCGAAGGATAACCACTGCCTAGCTTGACTAGTGGGTCAAAGGTTTGAGGTAGAGACACACGAAGGCGGGTGGGCCATGGTGTGAAGCACTCACTTAATGGTAGAGCGAAGACACAAGGAGTAACAAAGGTAGATTGCTAGCACTAACTAGGTGACAAGCCGTAGGTAGAACTAAGCTGAGGAGAAGAGACTAGAGGCCCTGTTGAAGGGTTTATATAGTGAAGGGGAAGCGTAACAGTTACGTGTCACAAAGGTTAAGGGCCGGCATGGGAAGCAGCGTTAGAAATAGAGGTCCAATAGCAAAACCATGCATGGGAAAGAAACGTTAAGGGCCGGCACATACGGCGTGAGAAGATTAGAAGATAACGAGTATCTGCGCAGTGAAGGAATAAGCACGCTTACGAGATGTATGGAATGTCGTGGAATGACATGGAAGGAATGGAGTAAAGCATGAGAAACGAAAAGTATTAGTCCGAAAGAGAAAGCAAGGAAAAAGCGTTCGTCCTATGAGCAAATCGTAACACAAACCAAGCAAAGACCCCAATGCAATGCACATATCAGCAGCTCAAAAAGGAATCAAGTCCTGTTACAATTGTGGAAAAACTGGCCACTTTGCAAAACAATGCAAGAAATCTTCTACCAAATGTGAACTTTGTGGATGGTCTAACGGCCACAAGAAAGACTGCTGATGCAGGCAGGTGAGAAGCACGTCTTCGGATGACGTTAAAAGCACCGAACACATTTACACACCCAGCACACAAGCCAAAAAGGGAATAGGATGTGACCCAACAGTAGCTATAAGGGGCATGTCCTTCAAAGAAGCAAGGGCGTTCTTCAGGGACGTTGAAGACACCAAAAACAAAAAATTGGAAAAGAAAAAGCTTTGGTACAGGAACTGAGCCTGATCTAAGCCAAGGTAAGCATAAGCAGGTACACTTTCCCATGGACAATCGTTTCTCTAGTTTACATGTTTATAACACAGAAGCAGCACCTTCTACTATTATATCCTCTTCTTTGCCAACAGAGGGTCCCTCTTAGAGGCTCTATCGGGGCGTTACACCGATGCTTAATTCCTCTTCAAAGAAAACTAATCCTTCAATCTCACCTGCAGATCAAATCCCAGATGAAGGAATCTTTTGCAGATTATTGAAAATAGATAACGAACTAAAAATGAAGATAAAGGTGAAACCCAAAAACACTGATCAAAGTTTTATTTCAGTATCAGCACTCCTGGACTTGGGCACAAACTGTGTCTTCGTAGACAATGTATTTGCAATGCAACATGCACTCCCACTCAGGCAACTCGCACAACCTCTCACAGTCTATAACATAGATGGTACACAGAATGAAGCAGGTAAAATTACATATGTAGTGTTGCTCCTGCTAGATTACAAAGGACATAGAGAGATAGTCGAAGTGGAAGTAACCAGTTTAGGAAAAAATCAGATGGTAATCAGCTACTCTTGGCTAAAGAAACATAACCCAGATATTAACTGGAAAACTGGGGAAATTAAACTAAGTTGCGAAAAAGAATGCTGGGAACTTAGAGATAAAAGCATCTATCTCAGGCTATTAGAAAAGGAAGAGCAGGAAGCTCAATATAAAGTCTACAAAATGATAAAAACACTGGAAAAGGAACAAAACGAAAAACAAGAAAGAAAAATAGAATAGGCCAAGTGGTGTACGAAAAGCTTAAATCACTTATGGATCAAAAGAAGTCTGCCACAGAACTGGTACCAGAATGCTATCATGAGCATCTTAAAGTATTTGAGGAAAAGGCATCAACTAGAATGCCTACACAAAAATCTTAGGATCATGCCATAGATCTTAAGGAAGACTTTCAGCCGAAGAAAGGAAAGCTTATACCCCTAAGCATAGATGAACAGAAGGAAGTATCAGACAGGCTAGAAGATCAGGCATCCAAAGGATACATTAGACCTTCCAAATCTCCTCAAATGTCACCAGTCTTCTTTGTACCAAAGAAGGATGGACGAAAACGCATGGTACAAGATTATCGCTACTTAAATTCACAGACAATATGAAACAACTATCCATTGCCCCTCATTTCACAACTCGTAGATTGATTAAAGGGAGCTAAACTATTCACTACATTGGGTCTCAGATGGGGATATAACAATGTACGCATCAAAGAAGGTGATGAATGGAAAGTAGCCTTCATCACAAATAAAGGAGTTTTCGAACCTCTAGTCATGTTCTTTGGGCTATGCAATTCTCCAGCTACCTTTCAAACCATGATGAACAAACTATTTACAGATATGGAAGACGTCGTAGTAGTCTACATTGATGATGTTATGATATTCACTAAAACAGACAATGAGCAAGAGCACGCCAAAATCGTTAAAAAGGTACTAAAATGTCTTGAAGAAAATGATCTCTTTGCCAAACCAGAAAAGTGTCACTTCTTTAAAAAAGAAGTTGACTATTTAGGGATGGTCATAGGACAAGACAGGATCAAGATGGATCACAAGAAGGTCGATGCCATCTTAGATTGACCAGCGCCTATCAATGTAAAAGGGGTGCAAAGCTTTCTTGGCCTCGTCAACTACTATCGTCGCTTCATAGAAGGATACACGCAAGTCGCCAGACCTCTGAACGATCTTCTAAAGAAAGATGTCTCTTGGAAATGGGACTCCACACAACAAAATGCTTTTGACAAGCTAAAAGAACGATTCACCATGGCCCCTATTCTCGCTTATCCGGACATCAATTGTCAATTTTGATTAGAAACAGACACTTCTGATTACGCAACAGGAGCAGTATTATCTATACTAAAAGAAGATAAATGGCATCCAGTGGCATTTAGCTCACATGCGATGTCACCAGAAGAAAGAAACTATCCTATAGCAGATAAAGAGATGTTGAGCATCATCAGAGCACTAGAGCAATGGTGTCATTATTTGGAAGGAACAGAGCATTCATTTGAGATATGGAATGATCATGCAAACCTTCAATATTTTATGAAAGCGCAAGATCTGTCTAGAAGGCAAGCTAGATGGGCCCAATATCTATCCAGATTCAATTATACCTTCGTGTACAAGCCAGAGTCATCCAATGCAAAGACAGATGCTCTCTCTAGAAGAGAAGATCATGCACAAGGAGTAAGAGATGACAACAAAGGCATAACTATGATATCCCTGGAGCAGATAAGGACAACATCATCCAAAGTTGCAATCTATGATGAAGGGGCACAGCTACATCAAGATATATTTAACCAAACATGTCTCCTAATGGAGACAGAAGTACAAGAACTATGTATGTAAAGAATATAAAGTGTGTGAGAAAGCTAATGGACTTCTTTACCAAGAAGGAAACCGGTTATACATTCCAGCCAAAAACGGAGATGACGAAGACTTAAGAGTCAAAACCCTTAAATTATGTCATGACTTGCCTATGGTAGGTCATCCTGAAAATGAAAAGACTATCGAATTAGTCTTATGTCACTATTGATGGCCTGGCATCACAACTCAGATCAAAGACTATATATCTCGTTGCAATCGATGCACACAAATGAAACCTGCCAACCAGGCTAGCTCTGGTTTATTACAACCCCTAGAAGTCCCTAGCGGACCCTGGCAGGACATATCTGTTGATTTTGTCACCGATCTGCCAGAAAGTAACAAATCAGACAGCATCCTAGTAGCTGTAGATCACTTCTTAAAGGAAGTGGTGCTTATCCCTTGTCACAAGACGACGTCCGCCATTGAGACTGCAAATCTCTACCTACATCACATTTTCAAGCACCACGGAATTCCTTTATCTATTGTGTCCGATCAAGGATCACAGTTCGCCTCACAAGTCATGGCAGAGCTATGCAAGAAGCTTCAAATAAAACAATGCTTATCTACTGCACATCAACCACAGATAGATGGTCAGACAGAAAGGATGATTAGGGACATGCAACAGTATCTAAGAATATTCTGCACAGAGTGCCAAGGTGAATGGGCACAATGGTTACCCGTTGCACAATTCAATTATAACTCTAAGAGGCAAGCCTCCACCAAAAAGTCTCCATTTGAAGTCACCTGTTCTTACACTCTGTGCATGGGAATAGAACCCATTGCATCATCCTCCAAGGCACCAGCTGCAGATGAATTCCTATCCACCCTACACGATGTGATAGAGCAGACTAAATTAAATCTAGAACAAGCTTAGCTGCACATGAAAGCACAAGCTGATAAACATAGAAAGGAGACTCCTCCCTATAACATTGGAGACAAAGTGTGGCTATCCACAGATAACTTAAAGTTGCCACGTGCAAGTCGCAAGTTAACAGAGCGATGGCTAGGGCCATATGACATTATCACACTAGTTGGGGATAATGTAGTCATCCTTCATTTGCCATCCTCTATGCAAATCCACCCAACTGTTAACATATCATGGGTGAAGCCTTATAAAGAAAGGCTTCAGGGACAACCTGTCATCGCTCCCAGCTCTATACAGGTAACCAAGGACCGAGATAACTTATATGAAGTAGAAAGAATCATCGCTAGTAGATTTAAAGGTCATTGCCTTGAATACTTGGTTCATTGGCTAGGATATGATGAGACAGATCGAACTTGGGCACTGGAAGATCATCTTCTACCAGGTGCACTTGATGCCATCGGCAATTTCCACAGGGAGTATCCTTCTACACCTCGAAGGTTGTGGATGTCTCATTCGGCATTTATACGATGCTTTTACGAATGCGAAGATCTCACTCTTCCATTGACACACCCTTTTGATTGCCTGGAAGTTGATCCTTAGACGGGGGGTAGTGTTACAGCTATATATTTTTCATCCTTGCGCATAAAGATGCTTTCTTTATCTTATCAAGGGAAAATCTGACTTAGACACTGTGCTAGACATAGGGGATCTACAGGCCCTTCTAGATCAGTGGGCTTCACCTTCAACCCTTCACCTATCATCCCACTGATCATAGCACATATTTAATACTTCGTGATCATCACAAACCTTACACCAGTCACCTCATCACTGTGATGAGATCCCTTATCTTTAATTACCGTTGACACCTTCCATTCCATCCACCCACAACAAGATCAATGGCTGGTAACCTCATGTAAATATTAATCTCTGTCACAGGCTGTTACAGCTATATATTTTTCATCTTTACTTTGCGCACATAGACGTTTTTCTACGCTTCTCTATCTTATCTAAGGGAAAACCTGACCTAGACACTGTGCCAGACACAGGGGATCTACGGGCCCTTCTAGATCAGTGGGCTTCACCTTCAGCTCTTCACCTTTCGCCCCACTGATCACAGCACATATTTAATACCTCGTGATCATCACAGACCTCACATCAGTCACCCCATCACTGTGATGTGATCCTTTATCTTTAAATTACCGTTGACATCTTCCATTCCACCCACCCGCAGCAGATCAACGGCTGGATACCTCATGTATATATTAATCTCCATTACAGGCAGACTCCTCATGTCGATCATGTTGGGTCAAGGGGATGGACTTATGTAGATACGTATCTAGATCGATACACAACATGTATCTACACATAGAATAGTATATAAAGCGAGACTGGACAGAGCTGAGTCTCCAGTCTAGTTCTCTTGTCCTCTGCCTACAAAGCATCCCTCATAAGATAGTCTCCCCACTCGACGTTTAGATAGTGATTGCCTGCAAAGAACTTGTAGTCACAACACTAGAACTAGACTGTCTATAACCTTTCATCCTTTCACTATCTACCAAAGCAAAGCCAGACGTGTCTAGCCTTCTCCCTTGCACCCCAGGCTCTAGCAAGTGAGCGCATCTTTGGATATTCTAGGATAGCGCTAACCAGGGCTTGCTATCAGTGCCCATCTCCTTTCACCGATCTCTTCTCCCTTTCACAGTGTACCTTCCCACCGTCGATCTAGCCAGACCTTGGGAATTAGTAGACGTACCAGTAGCAGTAGGATTACCAGTTAAAGAAGAGCCCAGGGAGTTCTCGCTTGCAACTGCGAGCACAGAGAGTGAAGAGGACCCAAACGACTGGCCAGACGTTGCGGCCACAGAAGAAGAGTTCTGGAGACTTGTTGAACAAGACCTAGAACCGCACAGCTTCAGAAACGGAGGCGAAGTTGACTTGATCGCCACTGACATCAGGTACACAGGTCACACCTACTATTGGGAACCTACACCATCAGCACAAACCCTTAGCCCCCCACAGATCTTGCCTCGCTTAGATATCCCACCACCCCTGAGCGGAGTCCATCCAGATCCCCTCAGCCCAATCCATTTGCGTGGCCAGCAGCACCACGTAATATCCGCCTAGAAGCAACACTAGGTGCACAGCAATTCATTAGAGAAGCAGGCATAGCAAGAAGGCGATACAGAGAAGCCTCAGAGGAACAAGAAAGAGAACAACCTCGCACTAAAAGGCAGAGACGCGAGTACCCACAAACGATCAGGAGGAACGATCGTTTCAGCAGAGTCCAACTTCGAGTACAACAGCGAAAATCCTATAAATACTAGTTACTTTCCACACTACAATGGCCATCTCCATTGCAGACTACGTTGCCGCCCTTACCAACCCAAACATCGACTGGCATGAACAATTAAACACCATTGCCCAATACACAGCTGAACAAGAACAACGATACTTTGCCATGAGAGACGAAATGGCAAAAATGAACGACACATTAGTTAGCATTCAAGGAATGCTCAGTACCCTAACGCAGCCCAAACCACCAACCAGACAACCCACACCTAGCGGGTCTGGGAAGGAGAAAGAGAAGGAAGAAAGACCTTCATACACATCATCAAGAAAAGTAGAAATCTTTGCAGATCCAGGAGACTATGACGGATCCTTTGCCAAATTCGACGAATGGTGGGCAAAGATTCAAGCATGGATTGAAGTAAACAAGCACGCTATAAAACCCAAATCAGGAGAAGCCATCCTAGCAGTACTTTCTAGATTGAAGAGAGCAAAGGCAGGACCTTTTGCCCAGTTAAGACTACAACGAATGTACTCGAACGAAGGGTATAGCTGGAATGACTTGGAAGGCGAATTAAGAAGCCTTTTTAGGGGTAGCAATATCAAAGATAGGGCCACAAAGAAAATCAACGAAATGAAACAAGGGCCAAATCAACCAATTGATGATTTCCTCGTCAAATGGTATACAGAATTCGAAAAAGCCAAATTAGGAGATCCACATGGAGTATATCTCCTAGAACAAAATACTAAACGATACCTCATGGATTATATCTGGAAAAACAACCTGAGGAAGAGCACGGTGAACGAAATGATGATGACACTACGAGAAGTAGGGAATCATCTAGAAGCTCTAGATCTTATCAGGGGGCGTACACAATTCAGATTTGGATCCAAACCAAAAGATCCAAACGCTATGGATATTGGCGCAGCCCAGAAAGGGGCCAAGTCATGCTACAATTGTGGCGAAACAGGGCATTTCACTAAGCAATGCAAAAAGCCAAGCACCAAATGCGATCTTTGCGGATGGTCAAACGGCCACAAGAAGGACTGCCGACGAAGGCAGGTAAGAAATACGTCTTCGGATGACGTTAAAAGCACCGAACACATTTACACTCCCAGCACACAAGCTGAAAAGGGAAAAGGACGTGACCCCACGGCAGCAATAAGGGGCATGTCATTCAAAGAAGCAAGGGCGTTCTTCAGGGACGTTGAAGATACCGAAAACAAGAAATCAGTAAAAGGCAGAGCCTAGATCCAGGAACTGGGTCTAATCTAGGCAAAGGTAAGCATAAGCAGGTACACTTTCCAACGGACAATCGTTTCTCTAGTCTACATGTTTACAATACAGAGGCAGCGCCTTCCACTATTATTACTTCTTCTTTGCCGACAGAGGAGTCCTCTCAGAGGCTTGGCCGGGGTGTCACACTGGTGCTTAATTCCTCTTCGAAGAAAACTAACCCTTCGATCTCACCTGCAGATCAAATCCCAGACGAAGGAATCTTTTGTAGATCGCTCAAAATTGATAATGAACTAAAAATGAAGATAAAGGTAAAACCCAAAAACACTGATCAAGATTTTATTTCAGTATCAGCACTCCTGGACTCAGGCGCAAACTGCGTCTTTGTAGATAATGTATTTGCTATGCAACATGCGCTCCCACTCAGACAACTCGCACAACCCCTCACCGTCTACAATGTAGATGGTACCCAGAACGAAGCAGGCAAGATTACACACGTCGCGTCCCTCCTGCTAGATTACAAAGGACACCGAGAAATAGTCGAAGCAGAAGTCACCAGCTTAGGAAAGAACCAGATGGTGATCGGCTATTCTTGGTTGAAGAAACATAACCCAGATGTCAATTGGAAAACTGGGGAGATAAAACTAAGAAGTTGCGGAAGGGAATGTTGGGAACTCAGAGATAAAAGCGTACATCTCAGGCTACTAGAAAAAGAAGAGCGGGAAGCCCAATATAAAGTATATGAAACCATAAAAACATTGGAAAATAAACAAAAAGACGAACAAGAACAAAATATTAGGATAGGGCAAGCAGTGGACAAAAAATTGAAATCCCTTATGGATCAAAAGAAATCTGCTGCAGAACTCGTGCCAGAATGTTATCACGAACATCTAAAAGTATTCGAAGAAAAGGCATCTACCAGAATACCTACACGAAAATCTTGGGATCATGCCATAGATCTTAAAGAAGACTTTCAACCGAAGAAGGGAAGGCTCATACCCTTGAGCGCAGATGAACAGAGGGAGGTATCAGATTGGTTAGAAGATCAGTCATCCAAAGGATATATCAGACCTTCCAAATCCCCTCAAACGTCACCAGTCTTCTTTGTCCCAAAGAAAGATGGGCGGAAGCGTATGGTCCAAGATTATCGTTATCTAAATTCACAAACAGTGCGAAACAACTATCCTCTCCCTCTCATTTCACAACTGGTAGATCAATTAAAGGGGGCTAAGCTATTTACTATGTTGGATCTCAGATGGGGATATAACAATGTACACATCAAAGAAGGCGACGAATGGAAAGCAGCCTTCGTCACACATAAAGGAACCTTCGAACCCTTAGTTATGTTCTTTGGATTATGCAATTCTCCAGCCACCTTCCAAACCATGATGAACGAATTATTTGCAGACATGGAAGACGTCGTAGTGGTTTACATCGATGACGTCATGATATTTACAAAAACAGACAACGAACAGGAGCACGCTGAAATCGTTAAGAAGGTATTAAAGCGTCTGGAAGAAAACGATCTCTTCGCTAAGCCAGAGAAGTGTCATTTCTTCAAAAAGGAAGTCGATTATTTGGGGATGGTCGTAGGACAAGACGGGATCAAGATGGATTGCAAAAAAGTCGATGCCATTCTAGATTGGTCGGCACCTACCAACATAAAAGGGGTGCGAAGCTTTCTCGGTCTTGCCAACTACTATCGTTGCTTCATAGAAGGATATGCACAAGTCGCCAGACCTTTAAATGACCTCCTAAAGAAAGATACCCCTTGGAAATGGGATTCCCCACAGCAAGACGCTTTCGATAAATTAAAAGAATGGTTCACTACGGCTCCTATTCTCGCCTACCCAGACATTGATTGTCAATTTCGATTAGAAACAGATGCTTCTGACTACGCAACAGGAGCAGTATTATCTATATTAAAAGAAGACAAGTGGCATCCAGTAGCTTTCAGTTCGCACTCGATGTCACCCGA
>JBBPTX010000254.1:0-41534 GCA_038094595.1 Pulveroboletus aff. annulatus
GTTCAACATATCATCCAATGCGATCTCAAGAACTCCGAGTTTGCGTATCTCTCTGCTTGTCACACGACGGTCGGAGATGAAGAGAGTCCAGACGAGGTGATCCATCTTGCATCTGCGATGCAATTTGCTGGATACCGTTCTGTGATCGGGACGATGTGGGCGGTGGACGACGAACAGGCGAACAAGTTCGTGTCTATGTTTTACAAGCACATGGTCGACGACTCTGGACGACTGGATCATACCCGGGCTGCGTTTGCGTTGTGGAAGACGAATCTGTTGGTGAATGTACCGTTAGATCAACGTGTTCTCTATGTACACATTGGTGCCTAGCGTTTTATATCCTTGAACGTTTGAACTCCCTTTCCAACTTGCTTTGCGTCGTCTATATTTGCTATGCATGCTAGTATGTAGTTGCTAGTTCATGTGCTATCTTTCAATTCACGAATGTCACAACAGCGGTATGTTTAGCGAAGAAGCGATACCGTACACCAGATACTATTATTGAACAATTACCCGTGTAAAATCGAATGACGACCTGATGTGCCACTGTAACGGGCGCGAGAATGGCCACATAGGTAACGGCCACACGCTACGGGCGACGGGCGATACAGTGGGCCACCATGGACAAGATTCTGACGGCGCGTTTTCATTCCGTACCAATTGTTAGCAATTTGTTGCTAGTGGGTGCATGGGGTATTCCTAGTCAGGGTTGTGCTGATAACACTAGTACTGGAAGTGATGTGCAGTAGTAGAGGCACTGGATTGGATAATTGCGATTCGTGGCCGATGCATATGCCTGGGGTGTAAGAGAAAACATGATAAATCTGCAACGAATCGGATGATGGACCCGTTGGCAAACTGGTCCGAGTACGGGCCATGCGAGTCTATTAGAATGCTAGTTTTCTCCTTCCCACTGCTGCCTCTAAGTACTGTCATGATGAGGTCGCTCTTCTGTCTGTTATAGTGAGATCGTAATTCTTCTCTCTTTCCTTGATTCAAATTTCCTCCACTTCTGGCCATGGGAGCAATATTTGTCTATGGGCAACTCTGAAAGAGGTATAAGTCACCGATGGAGGGTAACCATACCAATTCGTCCAGCGAGGCCCGGGCGTCTGCGATGTCATTACAGCAATCGCGGATGCAGGCACTAGAGAATAGACGCTACGACCGTGGTCAAGAGACACGCAAAGAATTGTCTCTGCGGGATCAGGGACGTCGATCGGGTGGTCTGGGAGACGTTCCCCTCCCTGCCGCGCTCGTCGATGATGTACCCAGACTGCACGAACATGAAGTTGGGTGTACCACGGCGCGTAGTCGTTATATATCGTGATGGTATGGGTTGATACCATTATGATCGTGGAACGATGTGTATAGGTGTGTCATAGGGGATCACTATCGTGTCGGACAGGTAAGAATGGGAGCGAGGGCAACCAGTGTGCGTACGGTCGAGGAACGAGCACATTTGGCGCGGCGGCATCTGGCATGCGTGACCATGCAGGCGATATGCCATGAGTGGGTCCGAATCCATCAACGAACGGCACGTAGATATAGCCGCATAGATCATGGCAGTTATAACTCAGCAGGCTCTGGTCCAAAGTGCGACCGGTTCACTGTGGCTTTCTATCGACAACGTTTCGTACGAGTACTGATATTATTCCGATTTTTCCTGGATACGTGACAACTGCAGTGAACTCAAGGCGCATGTTTGATGAGGTGACCTTGTCCAACGAACTCGCGCACTTGACAAGCTTGAAATTGAGCAACGATTTCACCGCTACGCCCGTATGTGAACGGAGTCCGCACGAGGAACGCGGTCAGAATGAGTTCCCGAGGCAATTCTCCTGTATGGACCACAGATGGGATCCCCGCTGGCCAACCCATTCATGTCAATTCTTGGTGTTTAAAGTGGAATGAGTCTGTTCTGGCTCACGTAGGGAAGACGGAAAAGACAACAGACGCAAAGTCACTTGACATTGTCAGTTGATCACCCGGAGCGGAAAGCGGAAGCATGTGGTACAATCAATGTCGCCGGTTCCGAATTCATGTGCACTTGCATCGTTATCTTTCTCGTCCCACATTCCTCGCTTCGAAATACCCCAGGCATACGTCCTCATTGGCATCGATGGGCGCAATAGGAACAGCAACAATCGACACATCCGAACGTCTGGCACGCCTCAGAGCGTTGATGAAACAACCGGATGTAAATGTGGGCGCTTTCGTCGTTCCTAGTGAGGACGAACGTGAGTGTCACTTTTTTTTTCTGATTGGTATGGCGCCCAGCTTTGATCCAGACTCTAGCGAATACCCCTCCGAAGCCGACAAACGACGAGGGTTCATCTCTGGGTTTAACGGCTCAGCAGGTGACTAGACAAGCTTTGGTTGGGTACAAGGATCCGAGTTCATGTTTCCTAGGATGCGCTATCATCACCCACAACGACGCTTTCCTCTTCACCGATGGTCGCTACTTTTTGCAAGCCGAACAACAATTGGACAAGTGAGCTTCGATATACTGCCTTATGTTGTTTTCTGAGTCGACTATCAGCAACTGGACTCTGATGAAACAAGGCGTGAATGGTGATTGAACGCGACAATCCGCAAAGACAATGCGGCGCTGACCTTTGCGTAGATGTACCTACCTGGCAGGAATTCATCCTAAAGGTATGTTGCTCACATTCATCGTGCCTCTCAACCCCGTAACACTAGTACAGAACCTCGATCAAGGCACGAGAATTGGGATCTATCCCGCTCTCATCTCAGCTAGTTTGTCGTGCCGTTGATGTTCAGTCGTGGACGTCATCTCACGTGAACAATAGGCGATGCTGAGACGATCAACAAGTCTCTCGAAAAGTCCAGGTTGGTCTCTCTTTCGCAAAACCTTGTTGACGTCGTATGGGGTTCTGAGCGACCACGTCGGCCCAAAAACCCAGTCGTTCCCTTAGGCGTCAAATATTCAGGTCTGAGAGTCTCGTCTCCGACGTCATTCGCATGTATTCACTCGCCTTAGGGGAAACTCTCCGGAGTAAGCTAGACCGCGTACGACAAGAGTTGGCCAAGAAGGATGCGGTCGCGTTGGCCGTTACTATGCTTGACGAGGTCGCGTGGTTATTCAATCTGCGTGGTACCGACATCGAATTCAACCCCGGTATGCGTTCCATCCTCTTGTGGAATGAATGACCAAAACGTAGCAGTGTTTTTTGCATATGCGGTCGTGAAACACGATGCGGCTGTGTTGTTTATCGACAAGACGCAGTTGGATGAGGCTGTCCTGACTCATTTTAGCCTGAATGTAGAGATCCGGCCCTACGACGCATTCATCCCTTATCTCAAAGATCTTGTCGGGACAGGTTTGGTAAAGAAAGATCAGGTAACATTTTACGGCGGAGGTTTATAGGCTGGTTTGATTTACGACTTGTAGCCTGTGTTGCTCGGAAACAAGACGAATTTTGCTGTTGTCCAGGCACTCGGTGAGGTGGGCACATCATACATCCTGATTTTAGTCGACACCTTCACATTGAATAAAAAAGGAGAATGTGGTCATCGTACCGTCACCCGTGGCCGCCATGAAAGCAGTCAAAAACAGCACGGAATTAGAAGGCTTTCGCCAATGTCACATACGTGATGGTGTTGCGCTGGCCCGTTATTTTGCATGGCTCGAGGAACAGCTCCAAAATGGCGTCGTTTTGAACGAGAGCCAAGGATCAGACAAGCTCCGACAGTTTAGATCGTGCGCTTCCATTTTGCGCAAAATCAGCTAGGTCTGACCATTGATAGTGAGCTGGACTTGTACCGTGGTCTGTCTTTTACCACGATATCTTCTTCCGGCCCCAACGCAGGTTTGTTGCCGTATTGTTTCAGTGCTACGCTCCTGATGCCAAAAGTGACTTAGCTATCATTCACTATTCGCCGGATCCTAACGACTGTGCTGTTATCACAAAAGACCAGGTGCCATTGTTGTGTCGTCATTATCTTTCTCTACTAACCTTATCGTGAACAAGATTTATCTTTGTGATTCTGGAGGTACGTATAATCGAGTAGAACGGGGCTCATGCTCACTACTTATCTAGGCCAGTATCTTGACGGAACAACTGATGTCACTCGCACATGGGTAAGCATATGACTCTAAAGCCAAGGAATGGTCACAGAAGTCTCTTAGCATTTTGGGACACCATCCGCAGAGCAGAAACGCGCATTCACTCGCGTCCTTCAAGGCCATATCGCTATTGATTCTGCCATTTTCCCTAGTGGGACTACTGGTTAGGACCCCGGTCTATTTCCTGCAGACTCATTGCTAACCTTTTATGCCATCATGACAGGGTTCACACTGTGTGTACTTGGGTGCCTGTTCCAACGTCGTGGAACACTAATGATGCCTTAGAGATTCATGGGCAAGAAGGGCTTTGTGGCAGGACGGTCTAGGTGAGTCATTCACCTGCTCGTCGACCTCATATCATATTCAGCCCTCACTTCTAGATTACAGGTTTGTTCATCTTCGTACGTGGTAGACTTCGGTCTCTTAACACGGCCGAAATCAGGCATGGAACTGGACACGGTGTCGGTCATTACTTGAATGTCCATGAAGGTATCTGCATATTTCATTCCTGTGACTGCAAGACTCACTTGTTGTCCGCAAGGTCCTCACGCCATTGGCACCCGGATTAGTAAGGAATACTTGGTGGTTTACGCCGAAGCTTAAACTTACCACAAAACCAGCGTACAACAACACGGCGTTGAAAGCGGGAATGACTGTGTCAAATGGTAAAGAAACAAGCCGACCGTGTCACGTCGCAGATTGTTCTTGATTTTGTCCCGAATAGAGCCTGGATACTACGCTGACGGTGAGTGGGGTATCCGTATCGAGAACGTGGTCCTCGTTCGCGAGGCCAAGACGCCCAATAACTTTGGCGGGAAAGAATATCTCGGCTTTGAGCGTGTCACCATGGTCGGTTTGGCGTTTCACTCATTTCTTCGTACGCTGATGGACGCTGGATGACAGTGTCCTATCCAAATGAGTTTGATTGACTTGTCGATCTTGACGGCTGAAGAGAAGAAGTGGGTGAACGAGTATCATGCCGAGGTGGAGGTCAAGGTGGCGCCGTTGCTTGAGGGCAAGGATGAGCGTGCGCTGGCATGGCTCAAGAGGCAGTGCCAAGTTATTTGAAGCAAACTCTCTGTTCGCCACTGGGGAGCATAGAATCTAAGAACGAGTTCTACAGGGACTGCGAACGTGCGCAAAACGATTCTTGATAGTCTATTCGATATCTAGAATGACGATCCGATCCGACTTGCTGGGGGTGTACATGGTACAACTTCCCTCATAGCCCATCTAACCTAAGATAGAATCGCGAGGGAGATCCATACAGGTACTGTACGAGAGTCGGTTCCCCGTACGCAATGGTCCACCCCGCGGGATTTCCAAGCTGAGTATTGTCAAGAGCAAATTTTGCGACGGGCTGGCTTTCTTTCTTATTCCTTAATTCGTGCAGGAAGCCCCTTATGTGACCATTGAAAGACACATCCATATAGGCACGACGACTCTCGCCTGGCAGGAGGTCGATGTGGTGCATAGTGACAGAGATCGATCCCGGCGAGACGTCCGCGTTAGTGGCGGAATGCTTTGCAAATGTCAGGCCAACGTACTTGGGCGAGCACAGGGAAACGGGATAAGCTTTAAGGCTCACGTGCGTGATCCCAGTTTCGAGATCGGTGTGAGTGGATGACCTCGGCGTCCATATCGATATCGTCTGCCTCGCATTCGTGGGTGAGGAAAGAGTAGGTGGGTTGTTCCCAAACGGCGTATCATCAGGAGGGAGTGCAAAGACCCGTACGCTCCAGAAAAACGGGGATAGGTACACAGCGACCAGATGTGTATCGAGAAATAGCATCCGATTCGGGACACCGTGCTGGAACCGTACAACTTGCATGTTAACACGAACGGATCATGTGGAGGGTCGAGCACGTACCTTGAACGGAGGCAATTCGTAGAAGGTGCGCGCGCGCGTGTCTAGGACCAGCCCACCATCCTCGGTGGGATGAAAAGGAACTGTGAGGTTGGACTTCCGGCAAGGGGTTTCGTGTAAGACAGAATATTCGATGTCCCTGGAGGGTCGATGGCAATAGAATCGCGAAGCTCGCCAGTGTCATTATCCAACCGAAATTTCAAGATTTTCCTATGGAAGGGATGACCGTGAGGCTTGCGACAAGGTATACGACATACCATCGATACTCTGGTGATAGGTTGAACGACTAGTATCACGTATACAAGTAACCCTTTCTCCGGGGATATCACCCACTTGACGTGCCAGTCTGACACGACTGGTTCTCCAAAGTCCCAGAGAACTTGAGGTGTGTGCGTACCAACGGTAGCCAGACGAGCATCTGCACTAAGCAAAACGAATTGTTGCCTGGATTTGCATGCCACGATCCACCGACCAGAAATCAGCTGAACAAGCCCCCGTGGGTCGCCGCGTGGTTGATAGGACAGACATGGGGCGTGTGGTCCATGACTGGCAGACTGGATTTCACGAGAGCTCGTTCGAGAGTGGTGACAGATTGAGTAGAGGAAAGACCAGGTGGACACAGAAAAGTAAGTGCTCTACATAGCGCCTTCCAGAGTGCAGACTCAGGCTCGCATGCCAGTGTGACCTGTTGGCAGAAGGTGAGCATAGAATGAGAACTTGGAGTTTGGATAACTTGCTGTTCGCCACCGGATAGCGTCCATGGAGGGCCTGTGTGGCACAGAACTTGAAGAATGAGTTCAATCGGAAAGACGCATTGCTAGTCTCGGAGCTGCGATATCGATGGTTCAAGTCGACGCTTAGACTTCATCGAACTCGCACAAATTGGCAGCTACCACCACCATTAGCGCCCGTTCTGGCACCCGTCTCCAAGCTGGTCATCATCGGTGTGTTAGCCCATAGTGCGACCCGGGCCGTTCCAAGTCAATGACTCAGAGCCCGAGTGTCAGCTGAGCACCTGCGGACACGCGCTGCTAAACCGCACCTTCCACACGCACTACCAACCTGTCAATGCCAGGGCCGTATTCACGGGCACAAGGAAAAGAACATCATAGTAACCTTGACCTTGCAAATATCACTGCGACATTGTCACTGTCTACCATGATGTCCACACGTTTATTGAAGCTCTACGACAAAACGACGATTCGGTTCACGATCAATTCAATGGAGCAGGGAAGGTATTCTATCCCTTTTCGGAATGGTACGTCAAAGCTGCTTGAACGCGAGGGCTGGTGACAAGTTACAGGGGATCTCAGCCTTTGACTCGATCGCTTCCTTGTATCCATTCAATCATATAACGGAGCCGACGGTGACCTTTCATCGGGTGTGAGTGGATGCGGCCGCCGGCCGGTGAGGCCCTGTGTTCCTATCGTGACCGTGGCGCAGGTATGTCGATGTATTCAGTGATGGTTGAATAACAATCGTCCGAACAAGCTCCCAGGACTGACTGCCGAGCTGCAAAAGAATGGCACAATCACAGCTCCAGATCACATCGCATGTCGGTAGAGTTCCGATTAGTGCGACTGCCGAAGCCCTGTGCCTGTGCGATACGCCGTTTCTGAACGCGATTCGAAACTGTTACTTTGTCACGATTCGCGACGACAATGTCGGTTGGCGATCGTGGCTGCTTCGCATCGGCAGACTTGCCCCAGACTTGCCCCACACGCGTCCCCAACTGCGGCTGGAAGTACGTCTTCGTCTGACTCTTGGCGGCGTTTGGAGTTGAATCAACCCCCCACATCGAGAAGCGAGTGCTCTATTCCCGAGCTCTGGACCTGGACGTGCCTATGGTATCATAACACGATGGTCGATATCGGCAAACTTGAATACATACCAATATGCACATCTCGCCGATTCAATGAAGCCTGGTTGAAAGTGGGTCCACCACTGTACGTCTTCGCCTGACGGGGACGTTTACACACGCGCATCAAGGAGCGATGATATCAGTTCTGTTCGGCCGGATCTCAGGTGTATATTTTTTTCATGTGAGTGATCCCCGGGGTCTAGTTTTCATTTTCTTTCCCACCCCACTGACACTAGTACTACTGTTAGTGGCGAGCATCGGTGATGGACTTCGGCTCGTCGATCCGTGCTGCGATCGTCCGTGCCAGGTTCGGGGGTGGTTCTAACCTCGTGGGACGTCCAGGTCCCACATCTCCGTCTGTCCAGCGCTTGGCACAGCAAGTATGTGATCCGAAAAAAGGTGACCCACCTTTTGACGGGGGTCCAGACCACGTCTACCCATCGCCACTGCGCCCATGCGTGGTTCCACTTCTCCCGGCTGCCTAACGGCCCCGCCATCACATGAATTGACACATGTAAGTATTTACTCCTACAGGGTGACATGGATGTCAGGACCATGCACGGCCTACTGCCATGCACTGGTAGGTCAGGGATTAGTGGTACAACTGGGATACCAGATCCCACACATACACTTATAGACGTACACGCGCACGAAAACGAAAGGAAAGGAAGAAAACGACGACGGCGACAACAATGAGTGGGGTATATGTTTTTTTTACACGTGGAATGGCTCGGATGCGGAAAATCACGCCTCGTTTAGGCGTGTATTGAACCTTCACAATGGCCCTCACCCCATAAATAATGCAAAAAAGTAAAACGTACACGCGAGTCTGCATGAGTCTGCTAACTCGGGTCTTGGTGGGGTAGCTGTCCAGGAAGAGAGAACTGGAAGAAAGGGAAAAGGAATTGGGGGAAGGAGGGATAATGGTAACAGACAGGGGCAAGGCCCAGCACCATGGCGTGCGCTCGTAGCTCAATCGTCATCGTCGGACGTAGGTGAGGCTGGGCCGTTTGTGAGGTATCCTGCGATGATACTGTCTTCTTTACAGTAATTCGTCCACTTGAGGACAGAGCGAGGAGGCGCCTTGGGTACAAGCCTCCGATTGAGGTCAATTCGGACACCGACCTCGTTTTGCCAACCCTCCGATGGCTCTGGGTAGTCGTCAAGGTCTTCAGGATAGTCCTCCCCATGCGCGGGAGGTTTATACGAGCCGTCGTTGCGCCAAAGTTGATCCCTAAACGTTCGAAGAACATTGACAAACATAATCAGTCACTGGTCCATGTTTCCAGGAGGGGAAGGGGGAAGAAGAAACATACCCTCGTTTGTTGAACCACCCTTTTCTTCTCTGGCTTGGAAGGATGGGGCTTGGGCACTCCAGCTCCTCACACCAGCGGACGGAGCGTGGAGGAGGCACGGTACTGGAACGGCGTGGACGTGGGGGCATGATGCGTCCTTGATCCCCGTCCGAATTGCGGCGGTTTGGCTGGCGGTGGGGCGGATCATTGATGTCAATGGTCTGGCCATACTCCCAGTGAACGTTCAGCCCTGGTGGGGGCGGCACGCTCCCAAGAGAGCTACTCCCCGCGGATCCACTGCTCTTCAGCGAGGACGACCGGGTGAGCTGTGGAGGTGAGGCCGAGTATCCGCCCGTCTCAGCTGTAGACCATGCGCTCTGCGGAGCGTCACCCTGAGGAGGGTAGGCAGGATGGTCTCCAATACGTAACTGCGGGAGCCGCGGCCGCGTGCCAGGGACAATGGGTGGGACGGAACGCTCGCTTGCGAGCACGAGGCTGTCTTTGCGTACGCGGGCGCTCACAGGGGGTGAAGGTAGGGGACGGGAGGCATGCGCTGCACTCTCGGCTCTGTTAGCCGTGCGAGATGGTGGGCTATTGCTCAGCTCCGAACAAGTCGGACACGTGTGGTATCCTACCGGGAAGGGCGTTCCCGATCGCTGTCCACTGTGATGAAGATGGTGGGAGCGTCTTCGTTCGGATGTCTGCCGAGCGGCGTGATGCATGCCCCGCGGTGGACAATCGTCGTCCACGCTGCTGTTACTCGAAGAGGCTGAAGATGTGAGGGAGAAGAGAGAGTCGATCTCGCTCACGCTACTATCCGAGGATGGGGGGTAGTAGTAGTCGTGGTAGGGATCCGATTTCGACGATGCGATAGAGCGTTCATAGATGTAGGTATCTGCGACGGGACCAGGGTGGATGAACCCGAAACGTCTGGTGTCGCGATATCCTCGGTGGTCGCGTTCTCGGTCACGGTCTTCTTGGGAATGGGCGTGGGATGGAGGCGGTGGCTTGACTAGTTTCCGAGGAGCGTCACGCACTGCAGGACCCGACGAACGTGGGTCACGATGGGATGACGGTTTGTAGTCGATGTCACCTCTTGCGGTGACGGTGGAGAGCTGTTGACCGGCGATTGAGCACTGACGGGCGGAAGCAGAAAGAGTTGGTGCTTTGAAGACGCGCACCGCAAAGCCGGAGGGCACTGGCAAGACGTAGTTCTGTCGAAGAAGGCGGTAGGGTTAGGTGACCGTATTCGCCATTGACGGAGGGAAGATTTGGGAACCGACCTTGGACGATCCCGGCGGGCCTCCTCCACCTCCGCGGTCGGTTCTTGAAGGTGGGCGGACGCCAGGGTTAAAGGGAGACAATGGACTCGACATGAATGTAGCAGTCATAATTGGACCTTGATCTGACTAGCAGAGTGGGGCGAACATATGTGTGGAGAAGGGAGTTCTTATATGACCGACAGGAATAAGGCCACGGAGGGAGCGACGCTGGAATTAGTGGTGAGAAGCAGAGAAACGCACGGGGCTTTCGGTGAATCGAGGTTTGGTAGCAGATGAATCGGTGAATGGGCTGTAGCGTGCCCAAATGGTGCATGCTGCGAACACGAGTAAACCAGGTTGCACGACATGAGGTCGATTTTGATGTGAAGCGAACAAATGAGGATCGAGTGGCTCTAGGGGCGAAGAACTTGTGGCCGTACCAGACCGCCACGTAGTATCAATTACGGGCTGGTGATATTCAAGTTGGCTAGCTTCCCCCACCCGAATGGCAAGGTGCCAGTGGCCAGAGGCTCGAGCGGCTAATCCGACGACATGCTGCACTGGCACAATTTCATACTTGGCATCCAGGATCTCCCCGGGAACTTGAAAGTCATTTGCCTGTGTGATGAAACGTTTTCGTGCCAACTTCAGTTTCGGAGTGAGCAGGAAGGACCACTCTTGGTCACGTCATTCTTGCGGATTACAGCGGGCAATACCGGAGCAACAACGTGGCGCTGCGTATACGTCAAGAAGCACACGAAGGGCCCAAATATTAAGGAAAGGGATGTAGGTTTGCACTTACTACATGCAGTACGTTGGTCTAAGAGGAAGGAGTCTAATTACAAAGAGGCCACATCAGGAACCGAAGCTCACGCGTTGATCGCCATAGAAGCCACCCTTTCTGGCAAACCGGAGCCCTTGACATCGTTCTAAACCGCGAGATGAATGAACAAGGTCAATGTATCATACATTGGAATACTCTGAAATTGCAACCTGCAAAGACAAGAAGAAGAAAAAATATTTACGATCAGCTGAGCATTGAGAACATCAACTTGAACACCGTTCAGCGTCGTAGTACTAAAAGTAAGGAAAAAGAACCCCTGAAAACAAATGCACGGTGAAGATTCATCTTATGGCTGCGCAAACGAGGAGGGTTGGGACCCGACGGAATTACGCCGATGACTACTCAGTCGCAAGGCCGCATGAGTGAAGAAGACGGGGGATTACCCTGTGCAATCATGCATGCAATGGAGTGCTTGAGGTGCGAACACGCTCGAAACAGGCAAAATGGAGGGAGCGGTGAGGCAGCGGGCAATACCAGATTCAATCGAACAGCTGGACGGAGCTTAGACAGTGGTCGGTTTGGGCAAAATTGAGTGGTGATGGAGGCAAACAGGATACCATGTTGTGCTAATGTCAATTACGGTTTCTTCTCGCGTGCGAATCGCTGAATAGCCTGCTCGGGCGAAATTGATAGCACGGCATGGAGCTGAGGTCGGTGTGGGGCAGTGTTTGGCGAGCCCTTGCCACGAATTCGAAGGAGGGAATGTGTCTGAAACCGCCACCGATCAATACGTGGTTCGCCGACCACAGGTGCACCGGCGAGCACCGCAGCAGCGGCCACATTCGGGATGCGCACTGTTATCAGATAAGACAAACATTAGAAGGGGGGCACAGGAGGGAAGAGAACGCCCGGGGATACTTACAGATTTGGACATAGTCAACAGGCGCAATGATGCCGCAGCCAGGGAGGTGGGAGCTGAATCGAAGCATACCTTGATCGAGAGGAGTTTAGAAAGAGATAGTCGGATTTGATGTGGGTTTCGAGTTCGATTTCGGAATATCTGAATGGTGTGTGAGAGAGAGAAGACGGAGCACTGGCGTCGGGTACCGTCTGGCGGATCACAAGTAACAAAGGGGGCCGCGCTCAAGATCAGGAAAGTCAGTGGTTCGCTTGCAGGGATAATGTCTGTGCCCTTGGAATCGTCTTACTTACCCCGCTTGAAATTTCAGTCAGTGGTAATGGTAGTGGTAGTAATAGGTCAACAGGGGGTGTGACGTGACACTGAATGTGTGACAAACAGTCACAGCTATCACTGAGAACGAGGGGAATATTTTATTGAGTTTTGTTATGCATGCGCTCAGACATGACATTCTCGCCCCTAGTGGTGTCGAGTTCGCCGTCGCGCTCAACCTCATTACCTCTTCCTCCTCCAACTCTTCCCTCATCAACGTTGTCACTGCAAAGTCCAACTTTCTCCGTGTCTACGCCATCCGCGAACAACCTCTGCTCATCTCGGACCATGCGGTGAGCGAGCGAGACAAGCGGGCGCGGGTCCGCAAGGGAACAGAGGCCGTGGAGGGTGAGGTCGAGATGGACCAGTCTGGCGAAGGTTGGGTCAATATGGGTACGGTCAAGGTGAGTATTTGCTATAATCCATTGACGAGAAGCGTGCCCTAATAACGAGCCAGTCGAATACAGGCCCAGAGCCAACAACTACATGGCGTTTACATCTCGTTCGTGAGCATACGTTGCACGGGACTGTCACTGGTATCGACAAGGTCCGCACGATGTCGTTCAGTGACGACCACCTCGACCGCCTTCTTGTCTCTTTCAAAGATGCCAAGGTATTTTCTACTCTCGCTTCGTGCCCCCATCTTAATGTGCCAATAGATTGCGTTGCTGGAATGGTCTGATGCCGTCCATGACCTCGTTACCGTGTCTATCCACACATACGAGCGTGCTCCACAAATGGTAGGCATCATGTTTTACTCGAATGAGTACTCATTAAACTTCTTCGACAGGCAGTGCTTGAAAGTCATCTTTTCCGTGCGGAACTCCGTGCAGACCCTCTATCCCGCTGTGCTGCTCTCTCCCTTCCTAAAGACACCCTTGCGATTCTTCCGTTCTATCAGTCGCAAGCAGAACTCGATGTAATGGAACAAGACCAAAGCCTCGCAAGGTATTCTTTCACGTGTTTATCGAACCGAATCCGAGGCTTACGTTTCCTTCAGAGAAGTACCCTATTCTCCCTCTTTCGTTCTCGATTTGGTCGCGGATGTCGATGCGAATCTCCGAAATGTAACCGACTTCGTGTTTTTGCCTGGGTACCATAATCCTACCGTTGCTGTGCTTTGTCAGTCAGAAAAGACCTGGACAGGGTAAGCAAGTCTCGTGCCTTTATGCTGATACTTGCTGATACCCTCCATTCTGACGTGATTGCTAGCCGTCTCAAAGAATATCGCGATACAAGTCGATTGTATATCTTTACACTTGATCTTCTCAACCACACATATCCCATTATCACTGCAGTGGACAATCTCCCGTATGATTGTCTTTCTCTGCTTCCCTGCGCTCAATCTATTGGCGGCATTGTCATCCTTACTCCAAACTCGCTTATATATGTCGACCAAGCTGCTCGGCGTGTCTCCCTACCGGTGAATGGATGGTCTGCGCGCGTCAGCGACATCCCCTCCCTTCCACTTGATAAAGATCTGGAATTGACTCTGGAAGGAAGCAAGCTGGTCTTTGCAGATGAGAAGACGTTTTTTGTGATTAGAAAGGATGGGATGGTACATCCCGTAGAAATCATTTCCGATGGAAGGACGGTGTCCAGACTTTCACTGTCTCCGGCACTTGCACGCACAACGATTCCTGCAGTAACAAGGCAGCTGGACGGAGGCATGCTATTTGTGGGGAGTACAGTTGGACCGTCAGTGTTATTAAGAGCAGTGAGAGTCCAGGAAGAGGTTGAGGATGGTGAAGCAGAGGATACGAGTGCAGCACCAACCGCTGTAGTGGATACCAAAAACATGATGGATATTGATGATTTTGATGACGACGGTGAGCTAACATGCAAGTCCATTTGGAAGCCGGATCACTGACACCGGATCATTTGCAAGATCTCTACGGAGACTCCAAGCCTGTAACTAAGACCGCTGCGAACGGCGCAGCCCCTGGTGTACACCCCTCGCGGACACGTTCCGTGGTCCATTTGTCATTATGTGACTCCCTCCCTGCATACGGACCGATTGCGGATATGACATTCTCACTCTCAAAGATAGGGGTGGGTGTTATCTCGTTGTTTATGAGTGCATATGCTCACATTCTCTTGTTTGCCGGCGACTCCACATTTGGGGGATAATTGCGTGTGCTCCTTGTCATTTCCTTGATGATCGGTGGTCCTCCTTGTTGGTAGGAACGATATGTCCCTGAACTCGTAGTTGCTACGGGGAGTGGTCATCTCGGGGGTTTTACGCTTCTCCAGGTACGTACTATTAGTTGCTGAACTCTTCGTTTACCTGCCAATCATGTTCGGTTCCCAGCGTGACCTCCCCATTCGTACTAAACGCAAACTCCACGTTTTGGGAGGTGCACGTGGAATCTGGTCTATCCCTGTCCGACAGTCCCACAGAGTAAATGGTACGTCATATGAAAAAACTGGTAGTGGATTGTTTGCCGGGGAAAACGATACGATCGTCATCAGTACGGATGCCAATCCATCGCCTGGTGTATCCCGCGTGCGTTTCCCCTTTCAACGTTGTGATACTCGCCAAGCTAATCTGGAAATGGGAACGATTTAGATTGCGACCCGGGCTGCCAAGACGGATTTGGCTATCCCAACGCGCATACCGGGAACAACGGTCGGTGCCGGTCCATTCTTCCAGCGCACGGCAATTCTGCATGTGATGACGAATGCTATACGCGTCCTCGAGCCTGGTGCGTTTCTGGTTAACCAAATATATCCACGTTGTTTGATCCTTGGTGGCAGATGGCACCGAGAGGCAGATTATTAAAGACATGGACGGGAACATGCCTCGTGCGAGAATCAAGGCGTGTAGTATATGTGACCCCTTTGTGCTGATCCTCCGAGAGGACGAAACCATCGGGTTGTTCATTGGTGAGACAGAGCGAGGGAAAATAAGACGAAAAGATATGTCCCCGATGGGTGAGAAGGTAATGTCTAATTTGTCTTCTGCTGCACACACGTTTCAATGATACACCAACCAGTCATCTCGGTACCTCGCAGGATGTTTCTATACGGATTCAACCGGCGTTTTTGAAACGACATCCACGGATAGCATTGTCACCGCCTCTAGTAGTGCTGATAAAAACATTACCTCGACTCTTCAGGCTGCAGTTACTGCCATCAGCCAATGGTTGGTGCTTATCCGACCCCAGGGGGTTATAGAGGTTCGTTTGCTCGTCTACTTTGCATTCAATAGTAGTGACGTTACTTTTCACAAGGTATGGTCCCTCCCGAAGCTGACGCTTGTATTTTCGAGTCCTGCAATCAGTACGCTTGAGCCAGTGTTGAATGATTCGTTCGATCCGCCGGCGGTTTCCCTCCCTCAAGACCCTCCGCGTAAACCGCAGGACCTCGACATCGAACAGATCCTCGTTGCGCCTCTGGGGGAATCGTTTCCGACACCTCATCTCTTTGTATGTATATCCCCTTTACCCGCGGTTTCACCAGTCGATGAAGCGCTTACAGGTATTCATGCGTTGCGGGCACCTGGCGGTGTACGAAGTGCATTCCGCACCAATATCTGTGTCTCCATCTAATGGGCGTTCCGTCTTCTTGAGAATCATCTTTTCAAAGGTTTTGACACGAACATTCGAGATATCGAAACAAGAGGAAGCAGAAAAAACAGTGTTGGCGGAGCAAAAGCGGATATTCCGCACATTTGTCCCATTCGTCACCTGTCCCACTACATCCGTGAATGTCAACGGGGGTTATACACTCAGTGGCGTCTTTTTCACGGGTGATAGGCCAAGCTGGATAATTCGCACGGACAAGGGTGGTCCCAGGCTGTTTCCCAGTGGACACGTGGTCGTACACGCATTTACAGCGTGCTCGCTGTGGGAGTCGAAAGCGGAGTTTTTGGTCTACTCTGACGAGGTAACGCGGTGACGTCACCCGAGTTCTCTTTCACCGAGGCGTTTGGCTAAATGGTTGTTTGCAGGGCCCCAGCCTTTTAGAGTGGATCCCTGACGTCGAATTAGATACCTCGCTCCCGAAACGTTTTCTCCCGCGGTCTCGACCGTATACGAATGTGACATTTGAGCCGTCTGCGTCGTTGATCGTTGCCGCGTCCACGTTGCAAGCGCGATTCGCCTCGTATGACGAGGACAATAACATTGTCTGGGAACCGGACGGTGAGTGGTCGCGTGGTCAGTGGGGATGTATATGTACTAACGAGGACCGTAGGCACAGGCATTTCATTTCCGGAGTGTGACTGTTCGACGTTGGAGCTTATTTCTCCAGACAGTTGGGTCGCTATGGATGGGTGGGTTCTCTGTTTGAGTGTAAGGTTATCATTCTTCTGACCCTATTAATTAGATATGAGTTCGCGCCCAATGAATACGTCAATGCACTGGAGTGTGTGACATTGGAGACACTTAGCACGGAGTCTGGGAGTAGGGATTTCATTGCTGTTGGGACGAGCATCGATCGCGGGGAGGACTTGGCTGTCAAGGGTGCAGTGAGTGATACGGCCCCTTTCAGAATTCTGTTGGCTTAACACTGCTTTCAAGACGTACATCTTTGAGGTGGTGGAGGTTGTGCCTGACCCGTCATCTAGTGTTCAACGGTGGTATAAGCTAAAACTACGCCTGCGTGACGACGCCAAGGGGCCTGTGACCGCGCTGTGTGGGATCAATGGGTACTTGGTGTCGTCCATGGGACAGAAGGTAGTGTGGAGAGCTTTATTGACTAGGGCTTGGAGCTGATATAAATCCTCTAGATATTTGTCAGGGCATTTGACCTTGACGAGCGTCTTGTGGGTGTGGCTTTTTTGGACGTCGGCGTCTATGTGACCAGCCTACGTGTGCTAAAAAACCTATTGTTGATTGGGGATGCCATCAAGAGCGTTTGGCTCGTTGCGTTCCAGGTACGTACTTCTGCTTTCGGCGAAGAGCTACGGAGGATGAACGTAGACACGATCTCCAGGAGGACCCATACAAACTCGTTATTCTGGCCAAGGATATGCGGCAGGCCTACGCTACCAATGTCGACTTCTTCTTTACCAACGGAGAGCTGTCGATTGTTCTCAATGACGAAGAGGGAGTATTGCGTATGCTCGCATATGATCCTAGTGGTGCGCTTTCCGATCTCATAATGTCAACGCGTCTGATCCTCGACTTAGATCCCGACTCGAGAGGGGGTCAGCATCTTATGTGTTACAATGAATTTCACTGTCACAAGGAGTGTCGCACGTCGCGTACGATCGCACGGCGAACGAAAGAGGATAATGAAATTCCTCAGGCGAAGCTCATTACTGGTAAGCACCTTGTATGATTTGGTTGAATACCATTTCCAACCATCCAACCTCCCTCCACTCTTTCCCAGGCCACACGGACGGATCATTGTCGGCGTTGACGCCTGTGGATGAAGGCGCATTCAAGCGACTGCACCTCCTTCAAGGGCAACTGCTGCGCAACGTGCAACACGTTGCGGGTCTTAACCCCAGGGCATACCGGTAAGCCCTGACCCTCTCACCCTTCTTTTTTTGTCATCCACGCGCCACAGGATCGTCCGCAATGATACGGTCTCAAAACCCCTCTTCAAAGGCGTGCTCGATGGCCAGCTGCTCGCAGGGTTTGAAGAACTAGGTGTACAGGGCCAACAAGAGATGACACGGCAGATTGGGACGGAAAGGTCGGCGGTATTGAGAGATTGGAGCACGTTTGCTGTACCGTGGTGATTGTTTCTTGGACAGTCGTCTTGTTGTCTTGTATTGTATTTCGTGGACTGCCACTCGGCTGTGCCAAAGGGTTCCAACAAGCTGCGGCGCAGTATCCTTACTGTGGGGCATATGGTGTAGCTGGTTATCACATCCGCTTAGCATGGGGCTACTTGCGGGGGGTCTCCGGTTCGAGTCCGGATTTGTCCACACTTTTTTGCCCTTGATCGGTCAGTGAGCATCAATGACAAGAATCCTAACACGAGTTTTACAACAAAGTGGTGCTCAGAACATGTATGTGACAACTTTCAACCCTGTGTCTATGATCGCTTTGTTCTGCTGGAAATCATAAAATATGTACATAAAAGCGTACACACTTTTTTGAAGTTTGAAGCTTCTTGGCAAGCGTCACACACCTGGAGATCAACATCACGTCCACCGAACGCGCATTACTCTCCTACTAACACCTGTCAACGTTTCCCACAGGGTATCTATACGGCCTCGGCCCACGTCCGACTCGACGCAGCGCACAAACTCGACGATACCACCTCCGACGCCAAAATATACCGTCTTGGCGGCAACGAGACATAGACCATTGCGGTCATCTCCCACGCCTCCACCCTCGCCAACACCGACACACGCATCCCTTAAGAGACGCACCAAGCTCGGGAGCACGTCTTGGCGGTAGATGGTCTCAGAGGTGAGGACAAGATGGTACGGTCCACTACCATCCGTCACACGTGGTAAATCGAACGTGTCCCACGAGCCAGAAAAGAAGCGGAGATGGAGTCGATATGTGTGCAGGGACGTTTTGAAGGCTTGTAGAAGCTCAGTGGTGAGGTGTACCTCTGACTCTGGGTGGTCATCGGATGGATGGGATTCTGAGCTGCGGTAGTCGACCGCAGCAGGCGAGGTGTCTGGAGAATGTGTGAAAAGTAAGGTGGTGAGAGGGTGAAATGCTCATATAAGAGGGCACAGTGGAAGGAAAGAGATGGAATACTTACACCAGACCAGGACGATATTGGGCAGAGTCACCAGTTGCAGTACGGAGGCATTATAATCCTGTAGGTGAATGTGTGTCTCGGCGTCTCTGGTCGGAGGCAATGCAAAGAATTCTTGAAGGGCACACAGCGTCGGAATCGCCGTGCCGCAGCCTACCTATATAAATTATTTGGGTTAACAATAAGAGAAAAAGGGGGGGAGCGCAAGAACGGGGACAGAGAACAGAAAATGGAGTAAGAAAAAAAGGCACCTCTAACACACGTTTGCCCTTGATATTGGCCGCATGACCGTCACGTTTGAGACAACTTGCTAGATCAAGACTACACTCCCACGTTTTCAAGCCGCCTTCATAGACGAGGGGAACGAGATCCGAGGGATTATCGATAAATTGAAGAGCTGACGCAGCGAAACCGGGATCAGACCCGCCGGACGGCGCTTGACCCCCGACGGGTTCTAGTTCACCAGTTCCCTCGGAGATGAGTTGAAACCGCGCATCGAACAAGTCACGACGTGCAAGAGTCAGGTCGGGAAATGATGGAGGAGAGATGAAGGAGTAAGATATTTGACTCGGTAGTGCTTTTAGCTAAACTTGATCCATGGAATGTGAGGATGTATGATGCAATGACAACTTGGACAGAGATAGCTCTACGTACCAGCGAATCCAAGTCGATCTCGGAAAATGTTTGCTGTGAATTCGAAATGGGGTGACATGGGGGATGATCCGCAGGAATTGATGGGCCCGGGAAGGTGACATCGTCTACAGGATCGTCGACATCAAAGTTGAAATGAAACATGACCTAGTAAGTAGAACAAAAGAAGCCAAATAACTTGAACGGATAAATTGCCTACAAGACCTATGTTACATAATTTGTTTGGTCTAGGTTTAGTAAGCCAAATAACACATTGCCGTGCCATAAACGGCAATCAAAAAAAACTAAGCGACAACTAAATTGCCGAAACAATAGTCCACACCGTTCGCGTTCGGTCCACAATGTGTCGACAGCCATATATAAAGACGAGTGGACTTGCTGACATGCACAACATATTTCCTGAACCTACTCCTTGCGCGATACCTCGAATCTTGTCTATTCCTCAACTATTACCTATATTCAAGTCCATCCATGGATGATCTGGGTTTCCTCTGTCAACATTCCCCGTCACCTCTGTCGGCTCCTGACGCTCCCGTCGAAGGGTGCTCAGATGCCTCTGGCGTTCTGTGTAACTTCGACCACACCAACTCTATATCACATAGTAATGGTAGCTGCATCGTTGCATGAAGCGTCCAACTCTGATATGCCACAATTGAATGCCATGTGCATCAACACGGTCAGTGAAACGAGCTACTTGACCAAGTGATTGGAACAGCTGACCTTCCGACAGATCGTTCTACGACCCTCAGACCCGTATTTATCTATTCTTATTCGCCTATCTATTCTCTCTGCAAGATTTTGGTTACCGCTGCTTGACTCGCCCGAAGAAATGAACGTTTACCTGCGACTACCCATGCCTTCTCTCACTGGGAGGTTCGCGTTGTTACTCGCGACCAGTAATACTGTGCTATCATCGACACTCCTGGATATCGTTGGTAAGCACCTATCTATCTTCTGAACCACTAACCGTACTCAACGAATGACCAACAGGTCAATTGTCGATATCCTCGCAACCATCCCGTGGACAATGCGGTACGGTTCGGACGTGGTCGTTCACCCATCATTCAGGAGACAGCCCAATTCGGATACCGGATATCCCATCTCGCTTGATGTCGGCCCAAACGAAGGCCCCACATTCCACCCTCGAGGTTTGGCAATGTATAGCGATAATTCCATGTGACAGTGCATTTGCAGCTGGATCATGTAACGTTCTGGTTACGTTTCATCACTGGCGAAATTCGCATAGCAGTCTATTCTCTTCGTCAAGCAGACGGACTTGTAGAAAGGCTTTTGTGTATGCTCTTTCCCTTGGCGTCAAGGGTAAAAGAGACGCGACTGTAGGATTCTGTTGGAGCACGTTGGCCACTTATATTTTTAGTTTGGCCATCTCACGTTTTCAACGTGCTCGGTTTGTTTTCGCCTTCTGTTACTGCCGTTTGTAGTTTTTTGAAGCTGGTACTTCGTCTGGGGAGGCAATTCGAGTTCTGTTGGAATATTTCGTAATCTGTGGACTGACTATCACTTACCCAAACATGTTGAATACATAGTCCCGACTTGGATGAGCCCTACATCGGGGGGAGGGCTTCGACCTGGCGATGTCATGGTCAGTGATGATACGTAACCTGGAACCTTGCAAAAATGACACATTCACTATGTGCGTGCACACACAACACAGACGGGTGGGCTGGAGTCTACGTGGATCGTTGAAAAGACGGGACGTTTGCGGTAATCCAGTAGGTATGGGATGGAACAGGAAGTCCGAGGGACCAATGCATGGGTGGACAAGCAGGCCCCGCCGGTCCAAGTCGCGTTTGGCGTTCTAATGCCATTATGGAGACATCGACCCATCCAACACAAGGATGAACAGAAAACGCACTCACGACGTGGCGTCCGCCAACGCGCATGCTGGACTGACTTGTGCGATACGCTTGCGTAGTATTTCTTCAGTTAGATACGCATCTAAGAAAATGCAATATGAAGGCGCCGCCTCAGGGCGCGGCTCCAAGGATCGATAAATTCCTTGTGCGTGGTGTATCCATCGTCTACCATTGGGAGACCTTGGCGCCAGTCGTTGGGACGAGAGTCTTCCGATGCTTCCAAGTGTCGCGAGCATCTGTGGAAGATTCTAAACCGGGAGGAGTCGGTGGCCTGCAGATGAGACCTCCCCAGTTCGTGCAATATTACAGTCGCGTCTGTGGATCGTTCAGTAACATGCCGGCACCAACGTAGTGGCGACTAACCCAGACCTTGGGGAGGCCGACGATGTGGCATGTAGGTTCAAAACCTCGTCTTTTGTACCCCCAGAATCTTGAGACGAGAAGACGGTTACATCGCTATGGCCTGAACGTCGACGCTGAGGTATCTGGCGATCAGCGCATAAACGTGGCAGGGTACAATATACACACTTTGGTAGTGGGTTCATGCCACCGGAGCCGGTGGTAGACAAGGTTCTATGGCAGCTTGTGCCATGTGTGATAGGCACCTGCTAGGAAGTGTGTAGGCTCGTAGTCCTGGGTGGAAGGATATAGTACGGTTCCATAATCTCGTCGTCGAAGGTGTTGGAAAAGGTGAATGGGATTTGAGAAAAAGTCGAGCGACCAACTTGACGAACAAATAACTGAAGTTGAGACTCCGAGAAATGTCCACAGTTTGACGTTGATTTGACATTCGATGGTCCACCCTGCCTCTGGCATCCTTATTGATTGCCAAAAGAAGCATCCTTGGTCAGCTTTGGTGTCCACTGTGGCGCTCGGGCTTCGGGAATCGGAAGGGAGGCCGGCCGCACCATCATGATCATTTGCCGTGGACGTTGACGACTCGTCTCTAAACACCAACAAAGTAAATGTTGCGCGGAACTGGTGTTGTCAAGTTTTTATCCCGTTAAATAGGTGCTGACTCGGCCAAGATGTCGGTATCAGTCGACAGTAGGCTTTAACGCGGGGCGCCGGGGACCGTGGTGGTATAAGGTGATTGGCAGAGAATGCTACTAGAAAGGCTTGATTCCGTGTGTGACGCGATGGGAACTCTGGAGGACAAGAACAAAATATCAATGCCGAGGCCAGACTTGAACAAGGGATCATGATGACGTGGTCACGGAAGAGTCTCCTAAACGATCGCAGTGGCAAGGCTCACCTTCTAGCCATCATTGGCACTCAGCATCATGCCGCCAGACCACTTTGCAAAGTGTACGGATATGCGTAACGCATTTGCCAGATTGGAACCCCTTTATCAAGGTAAGCAGCATTCCTTACAATGTTAACTTGAACTTAAAGTTTAAAGCTCTTACATCGGGCCGGAGATTGTGGAATGCTCGAAAAAAACCGCAGTTCTCTGGTACGAGGAAATATCCACGGCAATGAATTCCAGGAAATATATCATAAATGATGACATCGACGATCTCAGCCGCGAGTGTCATCAACTTGACCCAATCTACAACGTATCCATCTTCAGGTGTGTTGACGATGGTCAGAAGTGACTCCACTGCCCGTGTAAGCTTTCTTTGTCAACAAGTATATCACCCCTTTTGTGTTCACTCAGACCTCCAATGCATGTGTTGGCCAACCCCAGAGGAACTTGGGGGCTCTCGGATGACCGACCCGGTGTGCTACCTCATATCGCTAGCAAACCCTCCTGGAATCGTCCGATTGAAACTGCCAAGAGCAAAAAGTCGCATGGGATGCCCGTTGTTAGTAAAGTGGTCACTTGCCCTGCATATCTCAGGTATCTCTCCGGAAATTGTAAAGATTCCTTTTACTTTCAGTTTTCATCGTTGAAATGAATGTCCTATGGCGGAACAGACGTTGTCTAGCCTTTTATCCCCGACCCGTGGAACTAGAAGGCACTACAAATGTCGTCCATGGATGGTGGACCCAGACAGCTGGATGACGACCCAGGCAAAGGGGTACTTCATGCTGGCCTTGATCCTGAGGGCGAATTCCGTTTTATGCCTCTTTTCCCCTCTACGCGGTGAAACCTGGGCCATACCCTGCTCGCTCAGCGATCCGTAGTGCATCAAGACCTCCGCTTTCAAGATTAACTGAACTTTGCCGTTAGCCAGAACTTCCCAGTCGGGACGAGCTCACTTTTATTTCGGTAAGCAGATGCTAAAACTCTCACCATATGATCCACTTCAGACTGACGCTACTTTTAGGCAAATGTTTGGAAGACTGGCTTCCGAAGGCGCTTCCCCAAGTATGGCACCGATCGCTGTCACTACACGCAACATCGACTTCCGGTCGAAACGCAAGGATTTAAACGGCGAGGGCTGTCTCCCTGACAAGGATATATTTTCCGATGCACACGCAAGGGGCCTTTTGTTCCGATCATGGAACTGGAGTGCAACGGAGAGCCTCATTGAATTTACCATCGACAATACACATCTGGAAAATCCAACCGACTGGACCATCGTATGTGGTCGGACGACTCTCGTATAATGGGAGCGTGGGATAGATCCTGCTTGAGGCCGGTTTCATAGGTTAGTTGGGAAGTTGTACATATTATCGACACTTTGACAGTACGGGTTAGATCGTTATTCCAGACGTTGAGTAGACTGTCAAGAACCGTGGTGGGTACATTTGACGGATTGTGCATTGGAGCCGTATTGCTTTTCAGAACTTCGTTCACTGCGAACAGTTTAAAAGCATTATAAAAGATAGGAAGCAGAAAGAAACTTATCAAACGAGTAGCTCGAGTCAATACGTATGGCTTACTAGCAAATTTTACGTGTCCAATGGCAAAGCATTGTCTGGATAATGAGGATTGAATAAAGTTTGCAATTCATGAAGGACTACAACCGAACCGTGGAGCGTACTAAAGAACAAGGAGTAAGTTGTAAAAACACGAACGCGATCAACGTACATGAAAGAGCTGGATAGTTCGTCAGCAAAGGAGAAAAGGCTTTGCATGTCCTGTTGGAGGTCATCCAGAAAGTCAATGAGAAGGTGAGCATGAGCGTGGAAGGAGAAGAATTGGTCTTCGATGTAGAAAAGAGATTCTGGAGACGGATAATGAACAAGGGCGAGAAGCTGTTGGCGTGCACTGGCAATAGTATTCTGAACAGAGGTCTCAAGCGCAGGAAATGTGGCACTGCGTGGTGAACCGGACGAAAGGATGAAATTGGATGAGTGAGAAAGTTGATGGAAGAATGATCTGATGGTCTGCGAGACTTGATGGAACAGTAAACCTAACCCAGAGAGGAAATGGGCAGAGAGGGAAACGTGAAGCTGAAGACCGGGAGCGGCAGTGAACTGGTGAAACCAAACGGCAATGGACTGCCAGTCGTTAAAGAAAGCGGCAAAAAGAGATTTGTGTTGATCGATTTTAGACAGAGTTTGAGTGGCGGAATCTATGGTTTCTTCCATGCGCTCGCGCTAACCAGCTATGTTAGTGTTCGTAAGGCTCGCACAGCGAATACGCACAAGCAGTATAAATTCAGGTGAGTGGTGAAAAGCCATTTTGTGGGTGGTGAACGATGTGGCATTTGGAACTTCACAGTGCGTTAAAACAACTAACGTAATCTAAACAAAATCTCCTTCAAGTTAATCAAGGAAGTTTCATGGCCATCACGACAGTCCAGAGCAAAACAGATGTAAAGGACAAACAAGAAAATATGAAGGGAAAACACTATCGCCTATCGACGGCTTGCCTCGTCCTGGCTGCCTCTTTTAGTAGAAAGCACTGGAGACTGTCCCAACTTACTTCTTGGTAGTGTTATCGTTGAAGTGAACTGACTTCAAAGTAGGTTCGAAGTTCAGTTCGTAATTTAGCACTTCGTTGCCGTGTTGCTAAAAGAAGCATCTTGGTCAGAAGTTGGTGTTCCCATCTTCATGATGAACGAGCACAGAGTTTCGCAGAACAAATTGTGTCAGTGTACCGAGGAGAGAAAAGCTCTGCCAGTGGTGCAACGCTCAAGCTTTGGTCTCCTTGGGTAGGAACCGAGAAGGCGGTACTAGGTGGAAAGTTCGACGCCGCACCAAAGTGGTATCGACCGTGAGTCTTAAAGGTGACCGTGGCCAAGTGTCAGTGAAGAATACTGAAAATGCTAACTACCGGACTTGGCTGTGGTTAGTTACAGTGATGGCGCAGCACATACTAAATTCTCAACTGAGGAGGTCGATTTGGAATTTTGGGTATCTCATGAAGAAGCGATGGACTTATCCACTTGAAACCTCCGGATACGGTCGGTCCCACTTCATCTAACACCAGACGCCAGCATGTCATATTCAACCATTGTGCTATGCGCGATGCAATGGAAACGGTGGAGGTCAACAGGGGGTGCTTCAGTCGTGCCATGACTCTTGAGGTGTCCAATATGACAGCAGGTACCAAGGTATGACATAGTCAGCGACTCGGAGCTTCTAAACGATTGTGGCACGAGTCACTCTCTAGCCACCACTTGCTAGCCCATGCTACCAGACTACTTTGCAAAGTACGCTGATCTTATATATTTCATGCCCGGGTGTTGGTCAATGGTCAAACTGGCCCCTCGGACACCTCCATCAGGGTCAGCATCATCCGTGCCATTATGAGTCATGTTGGACATGAGTAAATTCACTCAAGTCGGAGATTATGGGATCCTGGACAAAAACCGAAATTTCCTAGCACGAGGCAATGTCTACGACAATGAATTCCAGGAATATCTCAAAAACGATGGCATCATTGATCTCAGTCTTGAACGTTACCAACCATTTTGAATCCTGGGTGAACATTCAGAACGATGATAACCTCCGGCGTCCATGGCAATGCAGTCACGTAAGCTTGTTCTCTGTAAACAAATAATATCTCATCCGTTTATGTTTCCTCAGATATCCAATCGCTAGGACCTGGAGGTTCCTCAAAGACCAACCCAGTGCGCTCCTTGTTATACATGGATCTCGCTTGAAAGTCCTGCCGAGGATCGTCCAAGGGAAACTGCACAAGGCGAAGCGGTTGCAAGGCATGTTCTTTATCCGCACTGTGGTCACCTGCACTGGATATCTCAGGTATTTATCAGGCAGTTGCAAGGATTCGTTGCCTAGTTTCGATCATTCAATGACCTTTTCTAGCGGGACAGGCGCTGGCTGAAGCCTATTATGACCAGCCCGTGGAACTAGAGGGCTGGAGTTGTCCACGGATGGTAGATCCAGACAAAGGTGGACGATGACCCGAACAAAGGAGTACTTCATGCTGGCTTCGACCCTGGAGGTGAGTGCCGATTTCAGCCACTTTTCTCCCTTGATGCGGTGGAACTTGAGACTTAGTCGTGATGTGCTGTACAGTAGCATCTACTGATAGCCAAGGCGCTTCAAAGAATCTGAAACTTGTGATTAACACGGAAAAAATTATCTCTAGCGAGACAGGTACTACTGTAACTCGTTGTCCCACAGATCTCCAACAATTGCCTCGTACATGGACGAGTAACTACATAGCATGCATAGCAAATATATACAACGTAAAGCAAGTCAGAAAGTGAGTTCGAACGTTCAGGAATATAAAACACTAGGCACCGATGTGTACATAGAGAACACGTTGATCTAATGGCACATTCACCAACAGGTTCGTCTTCCACAACGCAAACGCCGCCCGGGTATGATCCAATTGTCCAGAGTCGTCCACCATGTGCTTGTAAAACATAGACACGAACTTGTTCGCCTGTTCGTCGTCCACTGCCCACATCGTCCCGATCACAGAACGATATCCAGCAAACTGCATTGCAGACGCAAGATGGATCACCTCGTCTGGACTCTCTTCATCTCCGACCGTCGTGTGACAAGCCGAGAGATACGCAAACTCGGAGTTCTTGAGATCGCATTGGATGATGTGTTGGATCGTGAAATGTCCATCGTGAAGAGCAAACGCAGACTCGAGGGGCTGCTTCCGATTTGGGATACCATGGCAAGCGAAATGCACCCATTTGTTCCTGCCTAGCTCGTCGGCAACCCTGGAAATGCAAGCGTCCTTCCCATCGATGTGCATGAACATCGCGAGATCTCTGACACGCCGATCGACAGTTTCAAGTTCGGTACCGACAGACTTGAGTTCACTCGCACCGATGGCATTCGCTTGACCGATGGCGATCAATGTCTTGGCTACATTCGTGGAGTTGGATACTGTACTCGACCGTCTGGCACGAATGAGGGCAGTCAAGGTGGGGGTGTAAGAGGAGATGTAGAGATCGGAGAAATTCCCTTGACCTGGTCTGTACGGGCCAGCAGCGTGAAGAGGAAGGACAGTAAACTCGGCAGTTGGGCACCACCAGATCCGTGACCCGAGAGGACATGTCGCCGAGATGTGATCGACGATATGGGAGACAACTTCGCTCCAAAGGTCGCGTAGCAACATTCCGAGGTCTTTCCGCACATCTGTCAACTTGGCCCGCTGAGTCAATATCTGGAGTTGCAACGAGTGTTCCTGGACACGAGCTTTGGTAATTGGCAATGAAATGTGAACGGGATTCCTGTCTGCAAATACAACCAGCGCGTCGCAGGTATACTCGCTTGCATTGACGATGACGACAGGTCCATCACGTGCTGCACATTGGAGATCGGAAAAAATAGGGGGAAGAAGGAATCGGGAGTGATTGGGAAACTCGCGAATACTGGATACCACTCTCTCCAACTTAAAGTTGAGATGGCAAATGCGGTCATGCTTGTTATCATCGGGTGAATCCATAGCGCTGCGAATGAGCGACGTGAGATGTGTGAACTCTTCTGCCAGCGCCTTTCCTTCCGGGCTGGACGAAATGACATCGTCGAGTGGAGAACGAAGGCGAGTCAACTGGCTCCAGAAAACGCCTCGACCTTGTTCAAGAAGCTCCACTGCATGTGTGGGAGATTGTTTGCGAAGACAGGCTGAGAACGCATTGACTGCAAGAGACGATGATTGGGCTTTAAGAATGGAAAGATGGTGAGGTAACAATGGAAGGGTAGCAAGATGTTCGACGAGGAATCGGAGAGCTGTTCGGTATGCAGGGAGGGTGGTGGAGTGGTGGAAACGTTCGGCTTTTCTAACCCAAGATTTTGCGGCAGACAGATCAGATGATGAGATAGTTTGTGAGATATTTTCCAGATGACCGTACAGACTAAATAGGTTCTCTTGATCCTCTACCTTCCCTAGCGTTCTGTACCGAGTAGAGAGAGAGTTTGCAAGGTTGTTCAAACCCGCCGACCAGTTTGGGTGCTTGCATGACAAGAGTGCGAGTGCCTCGTATCCAAGGACGATGGCTTCATCAAGATCATCAATCCCTCCTAGCTTGTCGTACCGAACGGAGAGATAATTTGCAAGGTTGTTCAAGGAGATCGATCGATCCGGGTAGCCGGGTGGCCGGAGCACGAGTGCCTCTCGGGTAAGGATGATGGCTTCATTAAGATCATCAATCCGATCCAGCTGGTCGTACCGAACAGAGAGATGTGCTGCAAGGTTGTTCAAACCCGCCGACCGATTTGGGTGCTTGCATGACAAGAGTACGAGTGCCTCTCGGGCAAGGATGATGGCTTCGTTGAGATAATCAATCCCTCCCAATTGGTCATACCGAGTAAAGAGTGTGTTTGCAAGGTTGTTCAAGGAGGTCGATCGATCAGGGTGGCCGGATGGCCGGAGCACGAGTGCCTCTCGGGCAAGGATGATGGCTTCATTGAGGTCATCAATCCCTCTCAGCTGGTCGTATCGAGTGGAGAGATGTACTGCAAGGTTATTCAAGGGTGTCGACCGACTTGGGTGCCCAGGTGGGAAGAGCGTGAGTGCCTCTCGGGCAAGGACGATGGCTTCGTTGAGATCATCAATCCCTCCTAGCTGGTCGTACCGAGTAGAGAGACATAGCGCAAGGTTGTTGAAGGACCTCGATCGACCTGGGTGCCCTGGTGGGCGGAGCGTGAGTGACTCTCGGGCAAGGACGATGGCTTTGTTGAGATCATCAATCTCTCCCAGCCGGTTGTACCGAGTGGAGAGATGTGTCGCAAGGTTGCCTAAGGCCGTTGACCGAAGTGGGTGCGTAGGCAGGCAGAGTGTGAGTGCCTCTTGGGAAAGGACAATGGCTTCGTTAAGATCGTCAATCCCTCCCAGCTTGTCGTACCGAATGGAGAGACGCGATGCAAGGTTGTTCAAGGGCGTATCCCGATCCGGGTGCCCAGGTGGGTGAAGTGCAAGTACTTCTCGAGCAAGGACGATGGCTTCATTGAGATCATCAATCCTTCCAAGTTGAGTGTAACGTCTCCGCAGAGCCTTGCTTTTCCAAATCAACACGTCGGGGTGCAGGTCGTGACCAGCAGGACAATGCTGTGATGCTTCACGAAGGAGAGCCAGGGCCTGATCGATGTCAACAATCTCGCCGGCTTCGTCGAACTCTGTGATAAGGGAGGATGCCTCGTCAAGTAACTGTTCAACTAGCAGGTACGTCAATTCGTTGTCCTCCACGCCAACGAAATTGAATCAAGTGCACACCTTGGGAATCCATTCGAGATGGTAAGGCCAGCGAAGCTGTGAGAAATTGCGTACCGACCAGTCACGCGACTACTACTAGTACGTGATGTAGAACTGCAAGCCGGAAGTCCAATTTCGCGATTCCTCTTCGTCCCTACTAAGGATGATGGGCTGGTCCTGGACACGCGTACGCGTGTCTTCTACAAACTACCTTCATCAGAGGTATGTACTCGACCTCACACATAGCACCTTTTAACTCAACATGATCGTGACTCTAGTACGATGCTCCGGAGCAAATGGTATTTTTCGATACACATTTTGTAGCTCTCCACCTGTCTGAAGATTTTTGGGGCACTACACGAGTCTTCACACTCCCTCCTGATAACACTCCGAGCAGAAAGGACACAGCCGTCCTTCGTCTCGCCCACGAGGGCGAATTTGTCGATGTCGCCTGGGGTATGGGGGCCCTCCACTCTCGCGTCGATCCTGTCACAGGGACTTCACACTTGCGCCTTTTCCAACCCTACGACTTGTTCTCACGCTCATTCCCATGCATTGAACTGTCATTGGGAAAGCATTCTACCACTGAGGTCCTACCGGGATCGATCACTGACACCACACATTATATCGACATCCCGGAAGTTCGCGAGCGCTCAAACTACAAGAAATGGTCCTTTCACACAGACATATCCCCCGATGGGCACACAGTACGGGGCTTCGTACTCGCGAGACGGAATGGAGAGCGGGGCGTCGTGAAATTTGCCATAGACAACACTCATCTGGAAAATCCAGCGGATTGGACCATCACGTGCGGGCGGATGGGCCCTGTACTCTGGGAATGCGAGGTGGATATAAGTAAGTTCTGGCTGTTCTCGTTTGATGGGACATGGGGGAAGTTGTGTGTGTGGCAGCTCAAAGATGGAGGTCCGACCCGGGTCGTTGTTTTGGATGTCAAGTAGGTTGTCAAGGATCGGATCGAAATGATACCGTGCAAGTGAGGCTATTTGAGGATGTTGAAGTTCAGGCTACGATCGTATCAAAGAGGAGCGATGGTGACCCTCTGAGTGAAACTGACTTTTCCACGCCACGGCAACTCAGTCCCGCGGCATGGTGAACTAGTGTGGCTTCCACTCATTTATCGAGTCCTTTGGTATACAGACCCCCAAGACGATACTCGGCGGCGAGCTGCAAGTTATCCAAATTGCAAAATCTCTACTATAGTACTCACCTTTGCTCCCCGACAGGTCTTCAAGTCGTTCCATCCCATCACGTCTGATCCAGCCTTCCGGACCCTTGTACAAACATGCTACTTTCCGGCGTCCACCTGGCCCGTTTCCTATAATATGTTGCCGCTAGGCTTGAACGAGCACTTGTCAAATTCTGTCGGCTTGCATCATGGACCACGCCCCATGTCTGTCCTATCCACCACCATTATTGAATGCGGAGACCCACCCGCACCCGCCACGCTGATTTCTTGTCGATGGATTGTGATGTGCAAACCCAGGCAACAATTCGTTTTGCTTAATGCAGACGCTCTCCCGGAAACTGTTTGCACGCACATACCTCAGGCTCTCTGGGACTCTGGAGAATCAACAGGTGTGTCGGGTTGGAATGTCGAGTGGATAATTTCCCGATGTGCGTGATACTAGACTTGCTCAGCGACTGACCATTACTGTACCTGTGGTGTGTTCGTGTATGCCTTGTCACGAGCCTCATGAACAACCTTTCAACAGGAAAATCCTCGAATTCAGGTTAGATGATGCCACAGGCGAGCTCTGATTCCATTGCCATCGGCCCTCCTGAGGCGTGCACTCACCTGTGTCATGGGAAGCTCCGAATCGGAAACCCTACCTCATAGTTCTTTTTTCATCCCTGTTGAGGATGATGGGCTGGTTTTTGGCACGCGTACGCGTATCTTCTACAAACTACCTCCACCACCAGTACGTGCTCGACTACACACACTTATCCAGATATTCAAGTGCGCGATTCTAGTATGGTCTCCTACAACATATGATATTTCTGGATACACATCTTATTACTCTTCACCATCACGAGGAGCATTGGGGGGTACAAGTTTTCACACTTCCTCCTGATGATATTTCAATTGGCCCGAGCAAGAGTTATGAAATGGAGGACGCCGAGGTCATCCACTCTTGCATCGATCCTATCACGGGGATCACGCACGTGAAACTTAAAGTTTCCCTCCTCGCCTTGTGCTCATTCACATGCGTTAGCCTGACGTTCGCAAGGCATTCCACCACTGGTCTCACTGGCACCGGCACCTATCACTATGATTGCACACAACATCTTTCTGCCAGAACATGAGGACCATAAGCCGAGTCCCAGAGTCACAGGGGACTATTACAGGCGTCGAGGTCGTCATACTAATGACACTGGAGTGGTCTAGCTAGACACAATCATGGCAGAATACGACGCCGTCTAGAGACGTTGGTATCAGTGTGAATGAGTGGACTTACAGTGCCAGATCTATGAGCAAGGATTTTGTGTTCGATAACTTGAAAGCCAGGACCACAGACCTCATCGGAAAGCAGCTTTAGGCTGAAGGAACCACAGCGAAACTTCTGGTCCAACACCGACGGACCTCTATCTAAAGGACAGACCTTCAAGCTGGGTGATCCATGTAGCTAGGTGCATAGTTCATAGTAATAAGACGATCAGGCGTGCATCCGATGCGAAGTACTGTCAACTTGGTGACGCTGGTCGTGGTTCGGAGGCAAAACTCGGAGCATTATATATATATTCAAGTTCGGACTCAGCCTGTCAGAGACTGGTATTGACTTGGACCTCCACAGCTTCAATCTCAACCAACATGACAACTCAGTGCATTTTTCCAGGAGAACTCATTCTTCAAGTTCTCTCTCACTGTGACCATCAAGACCTCATCCAGTGGCGAACAGCAAGCTAATAATTTTGTCTCATAAAACAGATTCTCACTGCTTCTTACAGGTCTCAAAGGAATTCCATGCCATCACCCACGAGCCTGCCCTCTGGAGGGCCATGTACAAGCACGCCTCTTTTCCTCGGCCGCCTGGTTCACTGTCCCCCACTCAACCTGTTTTCTCTCTCGAGCGAATGCTTATCAAAGCCGCCCGGCTCACCCGATCATGGACCACACGTTCGCTCTCTGTGCAATCCACCGTCACTATCGAGTCTGGATCTGGCTATCGATACTCGCTTCCTAGGCTCATCTCTGGACGCTGGCTCATTGTCTGCCAATCCGCACAGAAATTCGTGCTTTATGATGTGGATGCCCATCTCACCACTCACATTGGTAATACACCTCCGCCCCAGATTCTCTGGGATCTTGGAGAGCCAGCCGCAAACCAATGGGATGCCAAATCGATCACATTCCCAGAAGGACAGCATCTCGTATATGTGTTATCACAGTCAAACCGTTCAGAGAACCCAATGGAACGCCCGTGGTGTGTCCATTTCTGCCCTTTCATCTACCTCATGACGAATCCTATGGTATATAGGAAAGTCTTGGAATTTCGGTTGGATTACGACACGGGCGAACTCTCTGACTCAGTTGTTATCAATCCTCCAAGTCCAGAAGCCGCCTATAGCCTACCCTATGACACGATAGCACTCGACGCCGGAACTATGACTTCCTCATTCCTCTTTATCCGTGCCAAACCTCATGGCTTGGTGTTTGACACGTGCGCACGCGTCTTCTACAAGTTACCTTTACCGGTACGTGATTGGACTCACATATGTACATGATCATCACGTACGTCAACTTATGACCATGCAATGTGTAGGGGGAACATCGGCATATCCCAGATCAGATGGTATTCTTCGAGAGACATCTTATCTCTCTTACCAAGGTCCGGTACTTCGGGACATCCATACAAATCTTTACGCTCCCCCCCCGCCGTGCTCCGCGGGAAAATAACTTACCCGTCCTCTGCCTCACTCACGAGTGTACAGTTAAAGCGGACATTGTAGGAGCCAATGTCATGCGGTCGTGGATTGACCCCGTCACTGGCCTCGCACGCGTACGACTTATACGTCGCTTCACATCTGGCGCACGTCCGGCGCCTGAGCTTTTATGCATCGATCTGACGTTCCCGAGCCATTCTACCATGTCCCCTGCGTGTATCACCGCCGCACTGCAACGCGTCCCTCTTCCGACAGAGAACTTACGGCTACGCCGTTATCACGATTTTCACCTACTTGCTGATATATCCCACGTTGGTCACATCCGGGGCCTCTTCATTTGTAAATTTTGGCGCAGAGAAAAACACCGCCTTCGGGAATCGTATCAGAACGAGCATATCCTGAAGTTCGCCATCGACAATACCTGCCTGGATCCTTCGCAATGGAATGTCACTTGTGGCAAGGTTGCGCCTGCCGAATGGAACAAAGAAGAGAATCCAGATGAAAACCACGCTAATATCGCGTTCGATGGAATGCGAGGGCGGTTGTGTTATCATCACCCCACCAACCCTTGTCGGATTGTCGTTCTAGATATCATATAGGTCTGTAAGAACCGCGTTGCCGGGTGAATTGCTCATGGAAATGATGGTGACGAATTGGTATTGATGAGAACCTGAACTTGTTGACATAGACAGGGGCATTAATCGCGTCCTCGATGTGGCCAGAGCTGCTAAATTATTGTGCCATGGTCTACTCGTTTCTTTCGCAACTATTTATCCCACCCGATTTCTTTGTACAGTGCGCCGATCTCGTCCATCGACAGTACAACATTTGGTTAAATCGGGACCCATCCGACATCAAGGTTGGCAGTGGCATCCCCTGTTCTTGACTCAGACCTACACTCTTCACTCAGGTTGGAGATTATGGGACACCCGACGAAGCACGGCTTCCTAGCGCGAGGCAATATCTACGACGATGAATTTCAGGATTATCTCAAAAAACAACCACATCATAGACCTCAGCATTGAACTTCACCAAGCGGCCAGAGTTGAGTGCACCTGAGAGATGGTCTATGGTAATTTCCGGGAACGGCGGCTTCGTAGCCAATGTGGGCCGCAATTCAGAACTGTAGGTTTGTTCTCTCTCGACGAGTATCTCACCTGTCTTACTATGTTTCCTCAGACATCCAACGGCCGTTATTACTGGGACCTGGGGGTTCGGGGAAGGCCGACCTAGTATGCTCACTCTTGCTCATTACCTCACCACCAAGCCCTCCCAAAAAATGTTCAAGAAAAACTGCTCGAGGCTGAGCGGTTGCAAGACACGTCTGCTGTCATCAGGGTGCTCACTCGCTCCGTATATCTCAGGTACATGACTAACAGGCGTAAGGATTTGTTTTCGTTGCCTCGTTTCTATCATTTAAACGTCCCTTCCGCGTTTGTAGCAAGACAAGCACTGACTGCAGTCTTCCATTCGGAACCTGTGGAACCAGGAGTCACTTTTGACGGAGCAGGGCACGGATGGTGGACCCAGACAGGATTCAGATAGGGTTGAAGAATGACCCGAAAAAAAGGGTGCTGCAAACTGATTTCCATCCCGAGGGCGAATGTTGTTTCATGCCCCTTTTCTGGCTCCAGAAGATCAACTTGAACGATCGTGATTTCTAAACTCCGGCGACAATGGAGATGTGCTGGCGCTAGTGCGTTTTATACAGTGGTGGAAAGTGACATGTAGCCAGGGCATTTAAAACTCGTGATTATTCGTCGGTGATCAAACTGTACGATATTGGTTGAACGTTAGTCTCTCGAAAGCAGATATTTGACAAGCAGAAGACAGTGGTTAGTTGAACCTCGCATTGGATTTTGAATACATGAAACAGGAATACATTCACTCAAGGAAGACATTCGTTCCTACCGGCCGTAGTAAGTGATCGGTGATCGCGCTGCCAAATATAGCTGATAAATCACAGTTTAAAGACTTCCGAACCAACCTCATCCAGGCCGTCCTCTGAACCTATTTACCTTCACAGGCGAGGCCACTAACCTGGTCTCCTATTTCTGCTGTGGGTCACTGGTTTCTGGAATTTGTGCTACAATCTTCGAGTAGGGTAAGTCTCTTCTCGCTTGGAAAGCGTGCTGTCTATATGACAACAACACATGGAAAAATTGAGATCATGATGGACCGGGTGTAGCCGATACCACCTGCTGACTTGAAAGGCTCTGAACAAGCTGTCGTCCACCCTGCGTGACGGTGCGTCTCACGCCACCGCCGGCGGTTTGTACTACGTATCCCAATTTTCCATTGTCCACATCATTGCTCTTTTCTGTGCTCGGTCAATAACCACCAGTCAAAGCAGTTCTCGGCTGTCAGTACGCGAAATTCCATCGTTACCGAGCGGCGAGTGGTCTTTATTCTCAGTCTCCGTAATGTTTGATCGATTTTGACAGCTACTTGTTGTCAGTGGGCCCTGAAAGCGGTCCATCCTCACGACCTGTGTCTTATCCCTGGCTCTGAATATCGACTTGCAGAACAGACGGTCATCCCTTCAACTGCGTGGAAAGTTGAAATTTTTGGGTCGCGTCGCACTGTTGCGCCAACGAATTATCGTCCTCTGAACAGTGCAAAAGCAACGCTTTACTTCATTCCCATTCGCCAAATGTTTGCATCAAAGCGCATAGGTGAGCTTGCCCGATTACCAGTCTCTTTAAGGCCATGTATGTGTTCGGCGACGGCGTTTAGACGGAAGCTCCCCTTTGTGAGTGGTCACACCCTGACAAGACTAGCGTCACTCACTGACCACGAACAGCTTAAACCTGTGGAAAGATATTAACCGTACCTCCGCCCGTCAAAGCTCTGAGACAACTCGTAATGTCGGACAAGGACATCCAAGGACATCCACCGTCCACCTTGCCCCGACACTGCGGACAGGTTACTGTCACCTATTCACAACAATAGAGGATGCGTCCACAATCCTGTTGGCCATCCACACCCACAGACAGCTTTGATGGACACTCCCTAGGTATAAGAAATGCTCGTCGAGGCCAGTGAAGCTCATCAGTTCTACGTTCCTCACATCCGAGAATTCGAGATTCACAATGTCTAACAGCCAGTCCCCCGAGATGATGGCCGTCTACAAGGGTCAGTTCTCCCCCTCCCTCCCCTCTTGCGCGTCGTTCATTCATTCCTCTCCACAGCCTATGCCGCAAACATTGGCCCTCAGTCGGCACCCGAGTACAAAATCGTACATAAATCGCACCCGCATATCCAGGTTCCTCAAGGATACCTTCCGATCAAAATCGCCCAATTCTCCCGTGGTCCACGCGCGAATGGCGAGAACCGACTCAACCATTGGGCGATCTTCATCCCGACCTCGACCAGGCGCGGCGTCGGTAACTTCTACGAGATCGGTGGCAGCCTCCGCGAGGGATACTTTATGCAACACCTGGTCCACAATCGTCACAGCAAGTGGGACGACGAGCGCGGTGCCCACCTGGTCGGATACGTGGCGCCGGATTTGCTAGGCCAACTCGAGACAAAGTTTTCGCTAGTGTCGATCGTTCAAGGCAGGCCCGACTGGAACTGTCAGACGTGGGTTGTGGAGGCGCTGAAGGGGTTGACACATCCCCAGATGTACGCTGTCCAGATGGATTACGGCCAGTGGTACCAGCAAATGGAGATCGTAGAAGCGGCGTGGAACGTTGGCGACGCTTAAACGCGAAAAGGTATCAAAAAGATGACTGGAACATCTAGACAAATTAGACGTTTGCATTTGTACTATGAAAACATTCACCACCGGCAATTATCATATCGTCACCTCTGTCTGACACATTTCGTTCGGTGACCAATGTCCGCAAGTTGGCAGACCAGGGTTGCCGAGGTTTACCCCCTACCAGCCTGTAGTTGAAGGTCGACGTAGTAGCACGATTGTTCTGACATGGCCTGGACTCTTTGCCCCCGTGCCGTGACTCTGTATTCTAGAACATCCATGTGATGACTCCGGAATTCCCTGCGATCGTCGCTCCAGGAGATAAAAATAGTTACCCTCTTGAGTCATCCTGTTCAACGGTGGTGCCCAGTAAATGTTCCGTGTACTATATATTCCTCAAGTAGTACTGTTTATTCGAATTTTGGAGATCACTCGAAGTTATAAGAGCTCGACGTGAGTGCAAACATCTACAGCAATATTTACGAACATGAAAGTCTGCCCGTAGCTTTTACATATGCCTAGTTTCGTCATTACCCGAGTCAGAATGCTGAACGCACGATCCGTGGGATGTGTACAGCACGAACCTCAACAACTACTCGATATCTAGGATAATGACCTCACCCATATTGTCAGGCCTATTGTTATGGCGGTAAAAACACATCTTCCCTCGCGACCCGTCCAACCTGAGATACAATCCCGTAAACGGAGATGCCCCGCTTTCCCACTGCACAGGAGCCACCTGACCGTATGTGATGGTCCATTCCCCAAATGGGCGTTTTCAATGGTGAATTTTATGGCGTGCTCCCCCCACTTCCACTCCCGTGATCTAGGAAACGAGAAACCCTTATACGCCCATCGAAGGATATATCCGTGGAGGGGTAATAATTCCCGCAAATCTGGAGGTCCACGTTATGCACAGTAACAGTGATCGGCGCTGGTGAAACGTCAGCGGTGGGATCCTTTGCGAAAGCCAGATCAACGCATTTAAATGTGGACCGGTCGGTGTCAGCCTGAAATCGCACATGCGTGATCCCTGTCATGGGATCGATACGAGAGTAGATGACCTTCAAGTTGACACACCCGCTGCCGTATGTGTCGCACTCATGAGTTAGGTGAAGAACAACTGGGCTGTTCCCAGGCGGAATACCATCAGGGGGGAGTGCAAAGATTCGTATCACTCCCTCACCATAGTGAAAGGCGACGAGATATGTATTGAGAAATAGTATCTGCGTCGGGATATCGTACTGGAATTGCGCAATTTGAACGTTTAGTTTATGTATATCATGTTTACGCACGTACCTCCGACGGGGGTAATTTATAGAAGATACGCATACGCGTATTCAAAACCAACCCATCATCGTTGGCGGGGATGTAAAGGAACTGTGAGGATGGGCAAGTTCCGGCCTCGGGTTGGAGTTCCACCTGATCCAGGTCGCTCAATGCCTCAGGAGGGTCTATGGCAGCGGAATCATAGAGCTCGCCAGTCTCATCGTTCAACCGGAATTCAAGAATTTTCCTGGAGAAGTGTTCATCGACAGACTCATGGCAAGGCATATTTATGTGAACATACCAATCGCACTCTGGTGGTCGGTCGAGCAACACTAGTATTACATATACAAGTGATTGCCCCTCCGAAGATATCACCCACGTGATATCCCAGTCGGACACCACTGGTTCTTCAAATTCCCAGAGAACTTGAGGTGCGTGCGTGCCAATGGTGGCCGGGCATGCGTCGACATTAAGCAAAACAAATTGTTGCTTGGATCTGCAAACTACGAGCCAACGGCCGGAAATAAGCCTAGCACGCGCAGGTGTACTGCCGCGATCGATCTTGATGGTAGATAGGACAGACATGGGACGTGTGGTCCATGACTGCGCGAGCCGACTGGATTTGACAAGCGTTCGTTCGAGAGTGGTGATCGATTGAGTAGGAAAAGGACCAGGCGGAAGTAGGAAGGTGGTATGTTCATACAAGGCTCTCCAAAGAATTAGATCAGAAGTGATAGCATGGAATGCCTTCGAAACCTTGGAGAGAGAAGGTAAGTACTACTGCAGGATGAATTTTAACAAATCGGATGACTTGCTGTTCGCCACCGGATGATGTCTCGCGGGTTTGTATGGTAAAGAACTCGAAGAATGAGTTCAGTCGGAAAGACGCATTCAAGTTGGGTCGTCGTTGACATTATTACATACAAGCGATGCCTGCGGACGTCGTACAATATATCTATTTGATGAGCAAAGAAGGGTAAACTACATTGGTTGTCGAACGGTCCTCATTGTCATTGACAATTATCATTACATCCTCTCCAGTGCGTACACGTCCGAGAGCCATGTAGAGTTGGCGATGTGCAAAAGGTTCAATGCGTAAACCGAGTGTGCTGCGATCTAGTGCCAGTGTGAGTCCCTGACATCCATTGAAAGTGGTTGCATATGCAAGACGGAGAGGGAATTGATGACGCGACACTGTCCAGTCAGAACCGGGTGGAGTGAGATTGAAAGTGATGCGTGGAGTGCAGCGTACGTCGTTGTCGGTGAGTGATTGGATTTCAATGAATTTGCGATAGATGGAACCTGGACACGAACGTTATGTACTAATCCTTTCTCGACAGAAAGATTGCGTTGCAATGCACATACATACACAGTCTTCTTTCAGCGTGAGCTGATGGGGAGGTACACCGGGATGATGAAGCATCGATGAGTAATAATTCTCGTATTATGATGTCATGCACTGAATAAACTGACTTTTCTGCAATTCTTGTGATGATACGAATATGTTTGCCATCCCGTTCAAACGTTTTCAGCTTCACCGTTCTAGTGTATTTACCTTATTATATGCTAAAAAGATATTCGAGCAAATTGAATGTTGAATAACCAGGTTGGATTGCTGGTCAGTGCAAGTACTCGATGTGTGACGAATTCTGCTGCAATCGGTAGAATTCTGCTATATCTGCAGGATTCTCCTAATTCTACTGAGTGTTGCCGGATTCAGTCTCCGGGTTTTTCCTGATGACTCGTGGACTACTTCACCCTACCAGTTCCCGGATTCGGGATACCCCGACCATAGATCTAGAAAGATCACCGTCTGGTGCCTGTGAGTCCTTGATATCGTGTCGCTATCTAGATTCTGATCTACGGCCTGACCTGTAGATGGTCGTGGGCAAAGGTTCGGGGCAACAATCATGGCCGGTTCGGACGAGTGCTTCAGCCGGAAGTTGGCTTCAGGTATGCAAAATAACTTGCCAATACATTACATGTGTCAAACGAATAAATTCAAATGACTCGGATGTTCGTCCTTCCAGAGGTTAAAGCTTGAACAAATCAGACCTTACAAGGCCCAGTCCCAATTCCTAACCATGTAGTCCGAAAGCTCACTTCCATACTAATACATCTTATGAAAGGAATGACGCTCCGCTGCGATCGCGCCACGAGCAGACACCATTATCACTTCTAAATCTTCATGCTAATCGTGCTTCGGCATCATGAGGTGGGTGTTAAACTCGCTCATCATGATAAGGGTGCATGCTTTGAAGAGAAAGGAATCCAGGGTGTGACGGCAAACGTCTTTCCACCGAGAGAAGTACCTTACAACCGCGACACTTATACAAGTCCACTAACCACGAAAGCGCTCCGTCTGTGGTTTCCATGACTGTGGTCTACTTTCACCACTATACTTCAGCGAGTATCCATATCATCCTCTTTAGCGGTCGCTACTAGATCTCCATATGACTCAGGTGGACCCTACAAACAATGAACACGCCTGAGAAAGTGACCCTTCACAGCGCATCCATAACTCACCATGTATTGCGAAGAAACCATGTTC